>JARJLF010001862.1:0-59090 GCA_029378395.1 Mycena leptocephala
ATTAGGTGTGTCCGGCTCACCGGTCTGTACTAATATCTGAGCTCCGCAGATACGGAGCGCAATAATACTATACTATAGCTTCACCTAAGCCCGAGGTAGTTAAGGCTGTGAGCTATGGTGATCTCCATAGTTGGTACGCATAGTTATTCTAGCACTGTAGAGCTACAGATTATATGAGATGTCTTCGAGTCAGTCACTGCATTTAAAGGCATTCTGACACTTTAATATGGCTTTGTCTCAATCTTCTGCGATTATCCTTTCCCATTTCGCCCGGCACCGGCAGTGTATCGTACAAGGGGCTCCTGATCCGCGAGATCCACACTATACGAACGATATATTCGGACACGAGGAGTCGAATCCCGACGCGAGCTACAAAATCACACAATCTTTGTTGTGTGTGTTACACCACGACCGATGATTCCACATGTTGATGCCAAATTATTGAGTAAATTCGAACAAGCGAACCCAAGAGGAGAGACAACGCATCTGGAGTAAATTCAAGCCCTTCTGTTACCTGTGATGCGCCCGAGAATATTTTCCGCGCTGTGGTTAGACGCATAGATACATAACAGGGAGAATGTGCATTCCACAAAAAATGTCAAAGTGGCATGAAATAAAAAGGGGGTTACAACAGCTGATGATTCAGACGCGGGGAGTCGAACTCGGGACAGCGAGGTAGTAGTGAAACAAAGGCTTGCAAAAGCTCGATGTGTTCCATCACGCCCGATGTATGCATACTTATATTCATGCCAAATTATTGAGTAAAATCTTTTTGAAGAGGCGAATAAATTGAACACTTGGTCTTACCTGTTGTTTAGGCCGAGGTTATTTCTGCCTCGTTGTCTACACAGCCCGAGATCGGTGGTCATTCACCGAAAGAATCTCGGGGGAAAAAATAAAAAAAGAGTCACGACCCGACCAAACATTCGGACGCGGGGATATGAACCCCGGACAACGAGCTAGAACATAGATTTCGATCCAATGGCAGCGAGAGCTCGCGTGTACCGTACACCACATCCAAATACTTGCTCAGCGCATGTGTTCGTTGGGTGTGGAATTAAATTTTGCTGGCATCGATCTTGGGTGGGGAGAGAGCGTGTCTTGGCCGACGGCGGATTTGCATGAGACTGAGTGCTGTAGGACACGCCAATTAATCGCAACAAAAAAGCCATAAAGCCGTCTCAGGTCGATCTTGCGAGACACCTGGAAGGGTAGTGCGCCAGTCGGTGTGGCAATAAAGACGCAATGGGGATGTTTCGGCGCGCAAGGATATATTTCGTTATATTGCAATTGGGGGTTAGAGTCAGTGCATGTGGCTATTGTGGAGCATCCGTTGTGAAGGACGCGCTAGATCTGCCGAGGGATTTGGGGTGCTTGGTGGCGGGAGCGGTGCGCTCGCGCGAGCCTGAGGGCTCAGTGAGGAGGTCCGAGGTCCGATGGATTCGATATCGATGTCTTGTGCTTCGTATGCGGCGTGGACCAAGGGTGTACGCGTGCGGCCAGTGCGTCGATAAATCGATAGAATGCTTGCCTTCCTGCAGCGCGCGGACAAGAGGCAAGATTGGGTCAAGATCAGATCGGCAGGATAGCTTTTTCGATGATCCCGCTCAGGTGGCAGTGCACCGCAGTCCTCTTTTGTCCACGACCTATCGTTTTCTTCTGCTTCAGTCCCAATCTTTGAGCTTGCCCGACCATCTGCTGCACTGAGCCTCCCTGGAACCCAGTAGTGTCGCCGCCCCTCCATGCACCACGAACACGATCCATCGTCGCAAGAACTTGAATCATCCCAGACGATGCCGGAGTGGGAGTGAGGGAGAGGAAGAAAGTCGCCAAGCGCGACATCTCAGAATGACACCGGTCAGCGTACGCGGGCGACGGCTCGGACAAGCACCGAGCCAAACAAGAGAAGAGTGACGACACGCGTCATTGGTGCCGCGGATGCGGAGGCCCGTTCGGTATGTGAATTGTCTTTTTGAATCCTCAGTCTGGTATTGATAGCATACCGCCGTTAGCGTACGCCCCACATGACAGCCGACACAACGACGCAACGGGTATGAGTCGGGGACACCATGTATATGGTACGTCCCTTTACTTCCATTGGATGCGCGTTTGGCGTTGGGTGGGGCTTTCCCTCGCTGTTCCCCCTCTTGCATTCTTTCATTCCTTCCTCCCTGTCTTACGCTCCTCACAGGAAATGAGACCGACTTCCGTGAAGCGACTGGGCGTGCACGCGGCGTTCGCTGGAGTAGGGGCGAGGTACGTGCTTTTGTCCTTTTCACTGTCCGTTTTCTGCGCCGTGGTAGGTGTGAGTCTGCGCCCGTTGACTCGCGCGCGGCTTCTCGAGAGCAAGGGCCGCGCTGTGTTTCGAGAGCGGGGAGGTGGGAGAAGCGGGACGTCATCAGCGAGCTCCTCTCTCCCTCGCTCCCTTTCTTTGTTCTTTTCAGTTGCCGGTCTACCCTTGGGTCTTACTCCGCTACCAAAAGCTCTTTCTCCTCATCCCCTCTCCCTTGAGCCTTTGCATCTGCCATACTGACGCGTCCCGCAGATCACGATACCGACTTCCCTCCAACGACTCGGCGTGCGCGCGGCTTGAAGGTGTGGTACGGAGAGTGATGCAGCGGAGGTGCGTTCTTTTACTCCTTGTCCTTTTCTTTTTGGTCCGAATTCTTCGTGAATGGCTTGCTGACTCGGGTCTTTACAGCGCGGCGCTCAAAGAAACGATCTCCTAAATGGATGTAGCATACTAGTCTCCATTGAATCACCTTGGGTGCGTGCTTCTCTCCCTTCCTCTTTGTATTCTCTCTTCACTTCTCCTCTGCCTCCCGTTCCCCAAGAGGCAGCCACCGGAAGATGCCGAGGCACAGCCTCATCCAGACAAATGAGTGTGCCAGGTGAATTTTCAATTAGGACTGGTGAAATAACTGCGAAGACTACTTCGCAATCGGGGACTGGCATATTCGTACCATTTCTTGGACATCATATTCTAAGCTGACGCCCGACTAGCAACTGCAGACATTCTCGACGAAAAGCGCCTATTTATTGTGCGTTTAGCTCTCCACACATCGTGTGATGTGAGTTAAGTCGAGGGTAGCCCCAGTGACAGTAAGCTATAATTGAGGTGGTCAATACACTCAGCGAGTCGGTCTGCGACATCTGACGGGCTCGGCGCGTGAATCATTCAACTGCAAATTAAATGGTACAGAAGAGGAGCACCGAAGAACAGAGTTATGCTGTAGGTTGCACGCTTGTGGAGTGGCCAATGCAGACTTAATCTTGAATAAGGCGAATCCAACAGTAGTGGGAACGGAAGATAGATCTCGCGCGAATGAGTTCTTGTGTTGTTCCAGCTGACAGGTATTGCGGACGGAAATCAATGAATTGGCAGAACATTGTGATACAGTAGGTAGATTTAAATTCCCTCTGGAATGTGAGTACAGACAGTGCAAGGCTGCGTGAGCACATTTTCGAATGTCGGTAAATTACGACGTCCGTCCATGGCCAGATTGAAGGAAGTCGAAGAGGCGAAATACGGGCAACACATACGCCGATGCCGGCGAAATAAAACGTGTGCAGAAACCTTGGAAATAAAACCGAGATCCAATCTCACCGGGAAAATCCTGCTTCAAGATGGTTCGGGGTGTTGCGAGCACGGAGACAGCACGGTAACCGATAAATTTAACGTGGAGAAGCAGAGATTGGTACAGGAACACGGTTTAAGATGGACCCCCACACGGGACAACGGAGAAAAGAGATGAATCACCGTGGTTAACAGCGTCGCAGGATGATTCCGGGTGGCGAGCGCGGAAAACGGGTGAATGGAGACCACGAGAGGCGCTCGAAGAACAAATTTACAGAACCTGTATTGACGAGGTGAGTATGGCTGAATAGGTGGCCAAGCGAAATGAGTTGGTGATCGCATACGGATGCGACAGAACATGCTCGGGGAGCTGACGTGCGAAGCGATGGGCCAAAATGAAAGGGAGATACGCACCCGAGAATGGAATGCGGTCGGGTGACAGCGAAAGCGCGAGGAGGCGCACGCGAGGGTTAGGAGCGGTAGCACGGGCATCGGAAGCGCGAGCGAGCGTGGGCTGGCGACAGTCCCGATTACAAGTGGCGCAGGCGCACCAACGCAGGAAGCGCATGCCATCGACGGCGTCGGTGAGTTCCTGCATTTCCGGCGCATAGGCCCGAAGCCGAGCGGCCCAGGTCCAGCGACGCAGCCTGCGGAGATACTGGGCAGGCTAATCATTCAGCAGCGGCAAGGCCATGATGGTGCAGCGTTGGCTCGCCCACGCGATGCGGAGCACCGCGCGCAGGATGCGTGGGCGTGCAGCGGACAAGGGGGTGCTTGGGAACTGCGTGCGCTCACAAGGAAGGCGCATTCACCCTGAGACGTTTCTGGGGCAATATTGAGGCGTAGCCGCACAGGAGGACGGCGCGCACGATATGATGGCCAGTCCGAAGTCGTGTATTCGGTGCTGGCATCAGTCTGCGAAGGTGGAACGGACTGCTCGCGGCGGCACCAGGGGACGGTGTGCGTGGGAGGCTCGCGCTGGGTCGGCGTCGGCGAGCGGCAGGAAGATATTGACGCATCGTTGGAGGCGCGGTCCGAGCGCGGTCGTAGAATAAGCTCGAATTTGGTACAGCACACTAGGAGGATAGAAATGAGTATGGGGAGTGGACGGAATCCAGGTCTAAAGTCAAGGGACACCACGCACCTCGTTCGAGTACTGTACAGCAGCACCACCAGATATCCGCCGGATACACTCCCTGCACGACAAACCTCGGCGCAGAGGACGAAGCGCGGGTGCAAGAAATACGGCGCGGGTGGCAGTGGTGCGTCCTTCAGCATCTGGCAGGCCAGTCCTGGAGCTGTGTGGCGCGGGGGCGAGCGCTTCAGAATCGGCGTCGAGACGGAGGGCAGGGGACGGACGCGCATGGCGTTGAGATAGAGATATAAACAGCTTCGATCGAAGCGGCGGGCGGCGTGCGAGGAGCGCGCCGAGATCGAAGCGCGAATCGGGAATAAGGTAAGGACCAAGGAGGGCATCGCCTCCGTATGGTGGCGGGCGCAGCGCTCAGCAGCGGGCATCCATCTGCGTCCGACACCGTTCACGTCGAGGTCGAGATATATAATAATCTGAGATAGGCGGTGCCGACGTCAAAAGCGAAATGAAGGGAGGGGGACATGGAGGGATCGACGTGGTTGGGTGCAGCATGCGACTCCACGGCCTGCGAGCCCACACAGCGCAGCGCAGGAGATATGTACGGCGCTCAGGCGAAGGAAGCGGGGCTGGCAGCGCATCCGACATCTGCGTCCGAAACCCACTGATTGCCCGGCGCGATTGTGTCGTCGGCGCGTGGTCTAGACCACGATTAACGCAGCGCCATGAATTGCGTTTTGGATTGAGTGTTGGCGCGTAGGGAATGGTGTGAGTCAGAACAACGGCATCACAGCCACTTGATTGACAGCGGCCTCGCGCAAGAAGGGCTCGGGAAAAGGCGACTACAGTGTGCAGCGCCACCTCTCCGACACCTGTCAAAGTATGCCGAGAATTTTTTTTAGCTTACGTGACTACGTACGTTGCGCACACCATCTGCACCTCATGGCGCGCTGGACAACACATCTTGCTCGGCGCTCATTCTCGATGCTTACTGCTCAGCCCAATCAGCTTCCGTCAGCGCACCGGGCCCCCGCGCCAATTGACGTCCCTCAAATTCCATGTTTTGATCCTGGAATATCGATCGCGAAGCTGCTTAGATTTTATCTACGTCGTCTCAGAGTCTCGATTTGCAGTGTCCAGCCCTCTACGTAGTAGCTTACAGGTATTATTATGCCTCTCCGAACCCACTGCCTCGTGCATCACAATTAACTCCGATGTCGAATTGCCGAGCGCGAAATGAAAACGCCAGTGTCAGACAGCTATACAGCATCTTAACTTCGATGCCAAATTGGCGAGCGCAAATGAAAACGCCGCCGTCAGAGAGCCGTACCGCTGTGTGGGTAAAGCAAAGCCTTAGATGGTGATGCAGGCGCAAGCACGCATGCATGATATTCTGCAACACAGCACCGGAGCGAGGTTCGGTGATGTTGGGGTCTATTTGCACGCAGGTTTTGAATGGGAGAGTTACCTTCCCACCGGCCTTGTCCTCGGGGTGCGAGATAGGCGCCGATGGAAGCGCTGGGAACGACGCCACCGTACATTGCATCAAGGCATGCTTTCAACGTAGCAGATACCGATATCGCAGGATCTATCCGAGGATGGTGGCTCAAAGGTAATGAATCCGGAGCGATCCGGAATCGATCGTCCCATGCTTTTACAGCACCTTGCAGCCACGTTGGTGCGGCGTGGATCTCTCTCTAACATGCCACGTCTCTTGCTCTTTTCCCTCCCTATCTTGTCCCTGTCGCCCACCCCGCTCCTCCCGTGAATTTTCGCGCCTGTATTTGGTCGCCTCGAGACATGGATCCACCCGTTGTCCTCCCCAGCGCCGTACAATGAACCTCAGGCTTCTGAATCAACCCATGACTGGGCGTCATTTCTCAAGACCACATTCCCCATCCTCAAGCCTCTATGTTGTCCTTGGTACAGGATCCTGATCGAGTCGGTTGCTGATGAGATTCACTTTAAATAGGCCGAGCTGTTCGTCGCCACATTGTCAATGTGGCACAATTACACGGCCAAACGGAAACATTATGAAATCGTAGCTTCACTTGTTGTACAGATCAGTACTGTTGAATCGTAAGATTCCAGTACAGTTTTGGTAATGAAGCGCTAAGATTTTTATCCGTAAGATATTCCTGACGCACGTCTTACGACTCGAAGTTACGAGTTTCTTAAGACTTTTGATGACTTGACGATTTCTTAAGACTCCGGTCCGGCAACAACGGTAACCGATGTCCTGAAGGGTACATTGATCAAAATCGCCTTGAAGGTTTACTTTCGTTGACCACCGGCGCACGGAATATGGACAAGAAAAACCCCTGACTCAGAATTATGGGAAACCTCTCCCAAATTAATAACGAATAACACTTCAAGTTTTGGTGGCCAGGTTGTTATCTTGCAGAAAGCACCGGTCAAGACAATAAGTATCTGGATTTGGCTGTCACCATCCTATAAGTATTGAGGGAAATCAACAGCAAGCAACAAGCAAGGCAAGCGAGCAGAAGGCGCAAAATCAAGATATAGTAAATCCAAGTGAAATTTGTTCGAAGTCATTCAAACTCCGCTGGTCCGTGCGTAGTCATGTGATGTTGATGTCCTGAAATTCTCTTCCTCTCTTCTCTCTCCCTCCCGCCTTTCTCTCATTCTTCCCGTTCACGCGTCATTTTGCCTTGTATCTCGGTGCCTGTGTCTCATATTCCCCGGATGTTGTTCCCACCTTTGCCGGAGTTAAACCCTGTCGCCTGCTGTATCCTTTGTCGTGCTGCGCTGCGCCCTTCAAGCTCAAGCACTCGAGCCTCAATCCACTCAAGCCTCCTCAAGTCAAGCTTCAAACTTCTCAAGTTTTGTATCGTCCTTCATACCGTGCCTCCAAACGGCACTCGTGTCTCCGCACTTCAAGTCGACGCTTGGCTCAGTCAAGGACTGACATTCTGCGAGCGTGTAATTCAAGCGGAACCTGGTAACACCATCAAAGTGCGACTCCTCTTTACTCGGTTGGCATCCTCAATGTGAGTGTCTTCAATTCCCATCCTTTTACATGCCATTCTGGAGCAGCAACTGTGACACCGAGGGCGCCAGGTATGATGATTGGCTGGGAAGGATGTGACGATGTCTGGGACCGACTCTGGGTGATCTCGCAGGGGTTTCATTAATTGTTTTATATACATGCTTGCAATCCATTATATCTCTACCTTCTTTCCTTCCCCAACCAACCATGAGTAGTAGGAGCAAGCGTGAGCTGGCCAGCCAGAGGGCCTGCCTCGAGGCGGGAGACATCCCAAATGGGGCAAATCAATCTTAAGAAAACCTTACGACTCTGTTGTCCTACGGATTCTTAACCGGTCCGAGCGTGAGTTTTCATTAATGCTTGCACAGCGAATCGTTAGTGGTTAAAATCTCAGTGCGCCGCCAAGCCATCAGATAGTTTTGTCACGTCAGGATATCTTTGGGTCTGATGGAAAATTTCCGAAAATACCGACGTCCAACACAGTCTGACGATTGTCGGCGGTGACCTTCGGAGTTCCGATTTCGAGGATTTAGAATGGGGATGCCAAGGCAGTAAGGCAGGTTTTGAAGCCTGAATTACAGTTCATTCCATTCGTGATCCGCTGTCCAATTCACTACGCCTTTTCTCTCTTTCTCTCTCTTTTTCTTTTTTATCTTTTTGAGTGCGCACTTGGTGTTCAAGATCGAGGCTATATTTGTGAAGGCACCGCGTGCTTTGATTACGTTCATGTTCCTGGGCTGTAGCAATTAGTGAGAGTTTACGACTTGCTGCACGTCGCAATCGTTTCGGCTATAATTGCACGACACGGCATATAATCATCCTCCAAACGGCTTTCTTTACATCTTTATCCCCCGCAGCTTTCGCTTACCCTCTCCAACATTCGAGTAGCAAATGTCTGACCACGAAGCCCCCACGACGCAGAAGTACAAATGGATCTGGCATCTTATCATTTGTATCGTCCTTACCGTGATTTTCGTCGTGGGTTCCTATGAGGCCACAAAGGATCTCGTCCTTGGCGATGTCGATGATGACGTCGCGTTCATCGGTTCCAGCGAACAGCAAGTAAGTACTTCAAGTTGGACCTCAGAATTGGAGTCTTATTATCATTTTCCCTCTTCTTAGATAAGTCTCTCCGGGAACTACATTGAGGTCGACGCGATCCTGAGAACAGTCACAGTGGACTGGCTGCCACTTCCCAAGAATTGCTCCGCGAGCCCTGAAATCGTGGTTAATATATTCACCGATCCGTGAGTTGGATCTCCTGAGTTCGTCGCTCCCGGCTGATGTCCAATTTCAGGAATTTGTTGGCTTCTGGAGGACCTGACGGACCTCATTCTACCTCCCGGCCTCTGACGCCGGTTTTTCAATTAAACACCACAGAGGCATGCAACCGAACCAACTACGACAATTTCCCCGTCTTCCGCACTGTCATCAAGTTGACGGGGCTGACCGCTTCTGGTCAGTTTACCTCTCGGCAGGGGACGCTGCAAGCTTACCCGTACGACAAGTAAGGTTCTGAGTGTCTGGCTCTTCCTCATTTCATCATTTTCATCGGAACCAGGTACTTCTTCCAAATTTCGATGTTTGCTCAATTGGCGTCAACAAATGCAAGCGTCGGCCTGATCCTCGGTAGCTCTTTCGGAGTACCTATGTACCACTTGCCTTGTGGATTGCGACACCTGCTAATATGCGGCTTTCAGAAATTTCGACGTCATCCTCGATAGAGCGCAATCCTTTAATGACGACCATGGTATCCTCCTCAATTTCACCATTTCGCGTTCCGCAGCCGTCGTCGGGCTCGTCATCACAATCGTTGTTGCGAACTGTGAGTAGGCCTGATTTTCTCGGCCCTCCACTTCAACTTCTGATGAGTTAGACAGGGCTGGTGACGATCGCGTTTCTGTGGATTACGGTGGCTGCATTCATGTGGGATAAGGAGATCGTCGCGGAGATGTTTGTGCTCCCGATCGCCACATTGTTCGCTTTTACTTCCGTCAGATCGAACTTGCCCGGGGCGCCCGCCGGATTCGGTGCGTCATCGCCTTGTCCATTGGTGATTCCTTGCTCATCCAAATTCCTCCCCAGGGGCTGTGGTCGGTAAGATCTACTTCTCGTCACACCCGCCCATCGACTCAGCCTTCCCACTTCTAGATTACTACGGGATCCTGCCCAACATCGGACTGATCACGCTCTTTGTATGTGTTTGCCTTTTCTGGCTCCAAGTTGCTAACGTACTCTCTAGACCGCGGTTCTTTTGTTCGGAGTGCTTTACCGTCGTATTGCAGCTTTCATACCGAAGCGGTCGACGGCCACCCCCAAAGATAACATTCAATTGCAAGCGTGCGACCGCTCGTTTGGGAGTGACAGTGGCTACCACCCCGTCCGCGACTGAGGATACCGTGTCTGCACTCGAGGCTGGCTTCTGAGTAACCCGCAGTTGTCGGACATTACCTTCCTTTGCTTAGATCTCTGATCAGATATCCCATTAATCATGTCAATCGACTGACAATCATCATTTCATTTGTCTCCGTACTGGTATCCGCCACCGTCATGTCGAAAGGCTGCACAGTTTGCGAGCGACCGAGCTATTGCAACGCAAATTTTCTCGTACCATCCCCTGAATGGCCGCCCAGAAATCCTCGAACACATCCACCCCGTCGTTCAAGCTCTTCAGCAAAACATGTTCGCAAAGCTCTCCATCGTTGTCACCTCGGTGCTCATTGTACGCTGCGAGCCATCCACATGCAAAGATCGGTAGTCAATTGGCCCTGAGGTTGGGAAGGCGAGACTGAAGATGAAGACGGAGATGTAGGCAAAGGCAGCTGTGGCGAGACAGGATAAATAGACAAAGAGGGACCAGGTGTTGGAGAGGATGGCACAGAGAGGAGGAGGGGCGTCGTGGGGCGGGGAGGGGGGGAGGAAGGTCGTGCGGACTTCACTACGTTCAGGGGGCCTGTAGGCAGAGCCTCTGCCTACCCCCGGTGGCAGACCTAGGCAGATCCGGGGGTAGGCAGACTACGCCTACCTCTGCCCAACTTCCCCAGCGTCAGATTCTCGTCTCCAAGGGTCGCAGACTAAATATTAACCTCCTAATAACGGTTGGGGGACTTGCGGGATAGACCAAGCCCGGCACCTACATACATTTGGACCCCAGGCACATTCACCTGATGGGCGGCACATTCCCTGAATGTGCCGCCCTTGACTGCGTGGCCGGCACATTCGGTTGGCCGCTATGTCCGTTGAACCACGGCACATTTGTGCGATCAATTTAGAATTGATCTCTCCCTGCACTGCCACTTTACCAGGCGCCAAGGCAAATAAATGTGCAATAAATGTACCAAGGCAGAAACATAATTCATTGCAGTCTAAGAGGTATGGACTAGTGAAAATCTAGAGTTACTACTGATCACTACTGTTGAAATTAGAATTAGCATCGGCGGCATCTGCAGAAGAATTTCGCCCACCTTTTTAACTTTCTTCGGCTTGCGCACTTCAATCGCCTCCTCGGCATTGCGTTTACGTGCTGTTGGCGCTCTGGAGCGCGCCGAAGTCTCGGGGAGAATGTTTCTCACATCAACTTCGGGCTCTCGGTGACTCCGAGCCTTAGCGGCGGTCGCCGCGGAAGAAACATCGGTCATTGGCGGCGATGGTGGGGAATCTGGATGGGGTGGGGGAAGAATGGGCCAAGAGTCAACGCCAACGGCCGTTGCGATCGAAAATGATGGTTGCTCTTCATTACCAGGATGCGCAGTTGGAAATGAGAATGGAGATGAAGAGGAATCCTCGCTGCTCGGCGTCGATGAGAGCCAGAAAGAGTCATCGAAGGGAGTAGAGTAAATGCCGAACACATTGATGAGGTCTTGAAGCGGGTCTGCGGCCATGATGGGAGGGCTTAACAAATTGAAGTCGTATTGAGCATCGAAAGATGGATTGAACGGTAAAGTTCGAGGAAATTGCTGGTCGTCGAGGCTAGAAACATCTGCGTTATTGCGTGCAGAGTTCAGATCAGGTCTGCTGAAATCGAATGTGGTATTGGCGGATGAGTCCACCATGGGCTGGGTCACCTGGTGAGGCACGTAGAATTCGGGTGCAATGGCAGCGTCAGGCTGATCGACCAAGGCAGTACCAACACCAGGCAGGTTGGTGGACAACATCGGAAGCGGGGGAGATTGAGCATCTGCGAAACCATGATCAGCTCAATAAAGGAATCGAGTAAAATGAATTACCTGCGGTACTTGGCGGCGGAATGACATTTGACTGCTCCGAACGCTTGCGCGATGTAGCTATGGATTGGTAAGCAAAGTAAAATCCCGCGTCGACAGAGAGACTGACCTTTAATCGGCGCAGACTTGACGCGTCCGCTCGAGCTCGCAGAAAGAAGGGGTGTGGAAGTACCCCTGCCCGAGGGGCCGCCCTTGCCCTTCACGGCCTGAAGCCGTTCCTTCAAATTTCTCGAAAATGCGTTCGACTCACGGCGCTTCTCCGCCTCGACTGCAAGTTGGTCCGAAATTTCCTTGGTCTCGTCATGCAGCTCATCTGACTCACGCGCATTTCGTGCCCTTGTTGACTGGCGAGTAGAATTGCGGGCAACGCGCTGAGACTGTTCGTTGTTAGGATTCGCGAAGATACCTGTTCAGAGGGTCAGTTCGATCTCATCCGCAACCTTGCGATCAAGCTTATGCGCGCTGGACATTCAAGTGAGATTCAATTGATGTGTTTGACTGAATTTTTCCTTACGTCTCGACAGCTTCAAACAGGGATAGTCCAATACCGGTCAGTGGGTTGGTCCAGGCGTGTTGCGCCTCATTAGTGTTCGTTGTTGAGGGTGTTATGTCCCAGATACCGTTCGGAATGCGGGACTGTGACCTGACGAGACATGGAATAATCCATGGGTGCATTTGTTTATGCGCCCACCAATCTATCGAAAACATGGATTAGAAAAGGTATCGATTCGTAGCAGGCGCCTGCCTTGGATTTTTTTCACGCCGAGACCGACTACAAAGGCGGAAAAATCATCCAGTTTCTCATTGGAATCAATATACACGAAGTCGCGTAGGCGCGCATGATCCGTCTCTGGGACAAGCGACCTGAAGTCATGAACAGGCCTGGGAAAAATAAAAGAGCGAGTCAGATATGCGTCATTCGACAGGAGGTAGGAGATTACTCTTTTGCGTGCCTCCAACAGATTTTAACGAATTCCGACGCCACCTGCTCGGGTGGTGTGTCGCTTGGAATGCCGCTATACTCAGGATCATTGTGCTTCATGACGGAACGACAAATGCCCAAGACTTGAGCCCCATCCATGTCGGAATTCATTACATGTATGTTGCCACCCTTGACAAACCGCTTGAGGGGCATGGGTTTGCCCGTCGCCATGAGCTTGACACGCTGAAGCTCGTCGAACAATAGCTCGAAGAAATCAGTGCTTCCACGATTGATATATGCTCGGACGACGGAGGCGGCTGTAGGGATTAAGTCAATCACGAATGACATACAAATGAAAAACCTACAGCGCAATGCTATCTTCGCAAATATGGTCAACTCCCACCCGTTCATTTTGCCGTCAACACGCTTGTAGGTGGTGTCGCCGTCGAAAGAAATAACACCCGGATCATCGAGTAGTTTCAATAGGTATGGGACGCATGTGAGAGCACCGATACCACCGCCATCAGTGGTGATATACCCGTGGATGTAGCGCTCGGGCAGTGGTTTGGTCAAGTGGTTTAAATATATGTGAAACAAGCCTAAAAACTATTTCAGAGTCGTCGTAGTTTATAAAGTGGTTGTCGAGGATGCTCACCAGTCTCGTCCCAGCCATGCGGAAACTGCTTACTTTTCATCCCCCGAATGACGCCTCCCTTGACCCGCTTGGAATACAAAGGGGTCTTTCCGCCAAGAATCAGCGTAGTCGAAGTCGCTGATAAGAAAACCGAAATAAAATTAGTCACACGGTCCGCACAGATAAATTAGATGCGCCGTACCGTTATCTACCTTTGCTACAGTTGCGCCAACAATCCCGGATGCCTTTACACACGTCTTCCACACCCCCTTTCCGCCAAGAGTCGGTTTGGCAAGAGGCGGCATGGGATGGTTATGCCCAGTCCCATTGGTAATGATAAGTGCCTTACGGATCGACGTATCAATAGGTACATAAATGTTACGCTTTGCAAAACACTCGGTTTGCTCAATTCGAGAGCGTACAGCCTTCCCCTCAACGATGTGTGCATGAGCTGGAGAGTGCAAATTAGCACAATTTCGGGCAGCTGAAAATATAACAGAGGCGTACGACAGAATTGTTGTCTGAGGCCGAGATTCGGGTGCACTAGCTTGCTGCAAGGCTGTGTGTCTTTTTCAGAGTCGTCAGACAGGGGCTGATCAGCGAGAGACTTCGCGAGCATCTGCTCGCCGACGTTGTCGGGAATCGAATGACTCTGATGGCCTTGGGTGAAGCCTCGGACGCAACCACTACAACCAACAAAATACTCGTGGTCACGCGACGGGCCCTGGTTTGCGTTCAGCATGCGTTCAGCAACGGGATCTGGAGATCAAAAGAAATAAAAACCTGCGGTTTGAGTCTCAGTATTGGGGCTCCCTGGCACCTGTTACCGGCGGAATCGACTGCCTTGCATTTGGCGGTCGTGATAACCTTCTTGAATCTAGAACATGTAAGCAAAAGACGCTAGACGGTAAGGTAAAGCACCCAGGAAAACTGTGTCCGGAAAGACTATGGCTGGCAAAACCGTGGCTGGAAAAACCATGGCCGGCAAAACTGTTGCTCACCCCAAAAAAAGACGCACTGCCAAGTTCACCACTGCCAAAAGGAGCACTGGAGCACCTGCCCCTCGTTTGGCCCTTGGTAGCAATATTGCTGTGCCTTCTACTTCAGCTCCTCTTTCTGCAGTTGTGCCTTTCAGGACTAGTGGGAACATGCCTAATACGATCCGCGTCGCAGGGGCTGATTGGGAGATCCTCGGCCACGGGGTTTTCGATGAACGTTTGAATGGTGCTGGCGATGGGGTGAGTTTATCTTTTCTTCTCGTTTATATGAGTGTTCTAATGAAGACCAGTACTGCCTCGTGTGCCGCGATGGTGGTAAAATCTTCCTCTGCTCTGTCGAGCAGACCTGTGAGGCTGGTCTCTGCTTCTCATGCCTTGACAGTCCTTGCCCTACCCTTCTGCTGCCCTCAGTGTCATCTCAACCGCGAAATGTACTGGCGCTCGCGCACCAAGGAAACCGACGAGTTCATCCCTCAGCCATATCAGGTTTGTCGCTGATCCCATTTATTCATAAGGCTGATGTATTCTGGAGGGATTCATGGGTCGTCATGATGGGAAAACCATCGTATTCAAGTCTGGTGCAGGTATTCGTTTCTTTGCATCCCATGCGACATCGGATTCCGTCCTTCTCTTAGTTTTCGCACTCGAAGACTTACCGTTAGCATGTACACCGATCCCTATGCTTGCACAATTCCTGGAATGCATGTTCCCAGATAATTTTGGCTACATCCCAGTAACATTTAACATTGGCAGCGACGCTGGCATGAGAAATCTTCAGGAGGCTACTAGTGCTCTTGCTGAAAGCCTCAAGACTGGGGAGCTGTGCATGTAAATCTCAACATTTATTCATTTCCTCTTCGGTGCTCATTGAGCAAAGGGTCCGCCGCATTTTCATTGTTGTGTTGTCTCACACAAATCCTGCTGGAGACATTCAGAATTGAAAATGGGGAGGGATTTGCGTGAGACAACGAGGACACGCCAATTAATGACGCGAGGAAATCATAAAGGCACACACGTTCTGCGAGGGTGATGTCTGAAGTCAATCTTGCGCCAAGACTCTGCGAGCGGGGGGCGTAAGCAATGCGGAGCCAGCGGCGGGTGGGAAATGTGGAGTCAGAGGGATGGCGGCGTGCAATGAAGATGCAATGGGGATGTCTCAGCGCCCAGTGATACTGTAGTATTTCGTTCAAATCGACAGTCACGCGTCACGCACCCCCCTGTCGATATCGAAATTTGGCAAGGGTCACGCATCACGCGGCCGTTTGTCGAACCTCCCGAGTGTCACACAGGGCTCAAAATTGCCTGTAAGACCCAAAAAAGCCAAAATTTTCGATTTGATGTCGAAAATTTCGCTCGTGTCACGCCAAATTTTGGCTGTTGTCGAAATGTCGAATTGGTTTTTTGGGTCACGCGTCACACCCAGTGTCGATTTGAACGAAATACTACAGTATATTGGTAGGGGTGGAGTGTGTTGATGCGGAGTCGGCGTACCGTGTGGCGGGAGGTGTGATTGGATTGGATGTCTTGTGGTTCGTACTCTGGATCAACGGTGTACGTTTTGATGCATACGCGCAAGAGGCAAGAGGATCGGCGTCCAGAAATGTCGGCTTTTTTGGCCGATGATCCGACATCTCTGGGTGGCAGTGCACCCATTCCCTCTTTCGTCAGCTACCACGACGACCTTTCGTTCTTTGAGCTTTTCACTGGACTGGAATTCTGCGACTTCAGGGCACTTGATCTTAAGCTGGAACCCCAGTATCCCCGCCCTCCACCGACCCTACAAATCAAATAATCACGAACGGTCACGAAGGATGTCGAAGACTCGGGAGGAAGAAGCAAGCCCGCGAGCGCGACGACGGCCACCAGGAGTCAGCGTTCCGACGACCCTGATAAGCATAGAGCAGCCAACACGCGGGTCCGTGTCTGCCACAGATGACGATACCCTCCTCTCTCTCAAACGACACGCTGCACACTTCCTCGGGGTGTACGACTCGGGGTGGAGGCGAGGAATAGCTCGGATGAGGTGCGCATTGCTCTCTTTCCTTTTCTGGTCCGAGATTTGCGGGCATCCGGGGAACGCTCACGTCTGCGGGGTCTGCGGCGGCTTCGCTTCCCGGGGTGGTGCAGCATGGCATTCGCTGCACGATCCTCTTCCCTCCCTCCTGCATTCAGGGCTGGGCTTCGAGAGCGGGGAGGTGGGAGGACCGGGTTCACCTTCACGAGATCTCAAGTGGGATTGCGCCAGTGAGTTCCTTCCTTCGCAGGACTCTCCAGCGGCACGGGCTCGGACTCCCCTCCCTCTCTTTCTTTCCTCTTGCAGGGCTTCCCCTCCCTTCCTTCTCCGTAATTATCTTACTGACCCATCTCACAGGTGCACGCATAAAGGGACCCTTCTCTCTGCTGCGTGCGTCCCCTTCTGTCATCTCTCTTCTTCTATTTCGACTTTCTTTTCTTTCGGCTTTCACGCATCTCTATGAGGAATCGGTCAGGCGCCCATTAAGCGCCCGTCCCATCCGAATCACCATTCTTCGCTAGGATGTATCGTACCACCACAGCGGCGTCGGGTGCGGGTACGGCCGCGGCGAGTGTGCGGGTTTGAGCTGCTCAGGCTCCCTGCCCGGATTTCCTGTGTGCGGGACATGCGCACACGGGCAAGTTCCTGTGTGGGATGCTGGTGCGACAGCCTGCGTGCGCCGTGGATATCCCGGCGCACTGCTGGCAAGGGATCCATTCGCCGAGGGTGAGGCGGGCGTGCTCGTGATGATGGCGGGTGCATGGGACGCGAGTGAAAATGCTCAGGGAAGACTCCACAAGTATGTATCTGATCTAATTTCGTTTCAGAAGCTGAGAAATCGTTCGTTCGACTCGAGCCCGAGCCATTTGTTCTCTTAAATTCTTTTTCATCCGCTGACTGATCTTGCTGACTGTATTTTCATTCAACTTGTAGCCGCTGTTCTTTGGGCGTTCCGGAATCCTTAGGTTGAATTTCTGTCGACCTAATTCTTATCGAACTAACCAGACTACCACCGAGTAGAGTATCGTAGAAATGGCTGGGTAGCACCTGCATCTCCTCGACTCGCAAGAAAGCAACATTACAATGATAGATATGGCTCGTTCGAGGGCAAGCGACTCACGTATTCACTCTGGAGTTAGATAAGTACATTGGTGAGTTGTATTTCATTAATTTGTGTCGAACCAACTTATAAACCGCGGGTCGTTCACAGCAGCTCTACCAGTAAGCGGTAGCGAACAGAGAGGAAGCAAGAACTCGAGCGAGATTAAAAGCACAATCAGGCGAAGCATTTTGAGGTGGATACGGACCATCCGGTGGATCTTCCATAATTTTGCGCTGCTCTTGGCGACGAACCGGCGGTATTCATCTCAGACAAATTGTGGGTTTGTTTGTCGAGGACTTGGACTAGGGAGGGATCAGTGTATCGCCTCACAGTTCCTCTAGCTCGAGCTTCGATCTGTGGATATACACTGGGCCGTTATTCCTCACCGGCTCGCATCCATCGGCTCCAACCCACCCACCGATAATTTCGCATTATCTTTCACCGTTGCAAACGTAAGTTACAGTAATCTTTCCGCCTTGACCTGGAACACGAACCATACCGGCCTCCTCTAATCCGGGATTCCTTCTCGCCAAATCTCAATTCGTACAGCTTGGATACGCGCGCTCGGCCCGCTCAGATGAACATGAAAACAGCAAACCGTTGCCGACGATCTCACCGAGTGTATCCATAATTCCAGTTCTATCTGATTACTAGCGGGCCTCACCCAATTTTGACGCAAACTATATCCCATGATTCCGGCTCTAATTCGCTCACTGTGTACTTTATGGCTTTCACTTCGGGACTGCAGTTGTCCGTTGTGGCTATTCTTCACAAAATTCCGCTCCAACGCTCAGACGCGCCTAGCCGACGGCAGCCGAGCCATGGCAACATTGACTCAGGCCTTGAGGAAGACTACATATAATTTGTGCATTAACGATACAGTCTTTGCCAAGCGTGCCGCCGGTTCAAGTCAAGGATTCACTCCATGCCATCCTCAGCAAACGGAGGTACGCGTCAAATATTGTTGAAGTGTCTGTCTAGGCGAGACTATCCTCGACCCACGCGTCGGTAGTCAACTGCACGGGGATCGTCTCCCGGAATTCGGTGAAGGGCGACTTCGTAGTGTCGGGTGGGGTCATCGTCAGCCAGTCCTTCATACACATAGAACACAATGAGCATTTGGAACTTGTATAAATGAGGCGAGGAGATGAACGCACCCTCACAGAGAAATGGCGGAGTTGGAAGCCTGTAACTTTCATGGGTTCGATTGGGATTTCGCCCGAGAAGGATATCCATGTCGCGCCCTCGGCCTAAAAAACAAGTCCACAATGGGAGATGTTAAAGAAGGAAAAAACCTGTGCTCACTACCAGCCAGAATACTCCCTCGCCAATGGAATCTCTGCGCCATATATTTGTTTTAATATTGCTCAAGACAGTCCCTCTTTCAGCTCATCCTTAGCGCCAATGACAGACAACTCAAACACGGAATGTCAACGCACCGAACGTCCGCAGAGGATTCTCTGATCAGCTGAAGCCGCGGGACATTCAACTCTCCCGTCGAACCGTAGGACCTGAACCACGCGAGAGAATCGGAAGTCCCCTCAAAGGTGACGTGAAACGGAAGGGCCTTCCCAACCCAGAATATCCGGGACTCTGGTGTCGAGTGTCGATGAGAACGTCGCTCGCGAAAGAGTCTGAAAAGGCGTACCAGGGATGTAGAAGTTCACGGCTATGTACTGGATCCCGTCTTCATTCGTATAAGCCTTTGCCAAGAACGGATACATCTTCCACCCTCGTCGTGCGATGAATCCTACTTTCCCGCAGTCCAGAGGAGCGGGGATAGGATGTGCGGGACGCGAGCGGGGCTGGAAGATGAATGGTGTAGAGACGGTTCTAAAAGAATTTTCAACTTTGGTTACAAAGGGGGAGGGGGGACAATTCAGACATACGTGCTTCCAATGGGTAATCCCCATTTTTTCTTCGCCTTGACGTGGACACTGGTTGAATACTGGGCTGGTTCGAATACACGAGACCACTATTGAGCGTCGGGCGCTTACATCAATATCGGCGCGAAATCCGGGCACCCCTTCAAGATGGGCAGAATGTGAGGGTGGGAGCGGCTAAGAGAAATGACAATTGAGGAAAGGGTGTAACCATAATGAATGAGATCAACCCACATAACTCCTTCCATCCTCTTGAAACGTAGTCGGAAGTGTCACGGAGAAGGGTAAGCTCGAAGGGCAGACAGGATTATTATCCGCCTTGCTCCAGAGCTTTACCTGGCCCACAAATATCTTTGCTTCGGCACGACCACCCCCTCCTAGCTCGTGCACCTTCACACGGCCTTCCACCTATGTAGCATGATCAGGACGAAGATCCTGGACATCGACCAACATGGACACGCTACCGTGACTTCCACGGAGTCTATGTTTCCCGTCTTGGTCAGCTCAACGGTACCTGCCACTACGCCGCCAGTGCCATAGACGGGGAGCTCGATTTTGTCTTCCTGAGCGGTGAGGCGCAATTTAGTGTTGTCGTTGCTGGATGTTGCAATGAAAGTGCCGGTGGCCTGGGGTAAAGAGCGCGCATATATGGCAATACACTGTTCATGGAATCTCGGCTCGGCCGAGTACGAAGGAGTAGAAACCAAGGACGGTACAGTGGTTGATTCGTTCAGCCGCCCCTGTGGTAAGTGGGATAGCATATGTTTGATCGTGTCGTGAATTTGGGTAGCCGTCGGTCGTTTGTGGGGATCCGCAACCCAGCATTGTTCTGCCAATTGCCAGACTTCGTCGGACATGAGCCGGCCCCCGTCCTCTTCCTCTGGTCGCTGCGGCCTCCCCCCACGTCGACTGACGAGGTCGACAAAATCAGCATAAGGGACGGAAAACAAGGGAATCTCGTCGGTGTACAGCTGCTAATAAATCGGCGCTGCCCACGTCGCACAAAAGTATAAGCCACTGACCTCGTACAATGTCATGCCGAAGGCATACACATCAGATGGCATGCGAACTCGGGAGCCATTCAGGAGTTCTGGCGCCATCCAATTCCGACTCCCTTGTATTTGAGGGGCTGCGATGTTGGTGACGGTACGCGATGAAGCATCGGCCTTCAGGCGTGCCAGACCGAAGTCGCACAATAGCGCCCGCCCAGAGTTCTCAACGAGGACATTTATCTATATATACCGCAGTTCAGATTTTGGTTTTGAGAAACAAAGGGATGAAGGACTCACAGCTTTTAGGTCTCCGTGACAGATCTTCCGTGAGTGAAGGTACTCTAGCCCGAGGGCAATATCGCGAAGCTGTGCAAAATGAGTAAGTGCCAAGGGCGGGCCCAGAAACTGAAGACATGCGATGTATAATGGGTCAAACGCGGATCGTGTCCTGAGGAACTCCTTGGCATTATATTCCAAGTAGGGCATCACAATGAACGGCTTATCGTCCAAAGTATTTGCACCGAGGAACTGCACAATATTTGGATGACGGAGGGTGGACCAGATCTATTCGTCAGACATCTGTGAGTCGTCTCAATCCTTCACGTAGTTCACTTACTTCAATTTCATTTCGAAGCGACTGTCTCCAATAGATAAATAACTATTGTCAATATTTCTGCGCGGGACGAACTCACAACAGGGCTTGGCTTGATTCCCGCCTCATTCCGCAAGACCTTGATCGCCACCTCTGTTCGATTCCAGGTCCCTCGATACACCATTCCGCTGCGAGGCCGTGAGGATAACCCAGAGCCGAACATTGGCAACTCACAAACCCCCCGCACCAATTTCCTCGCCATAATCCACTTCAAAGGAGGCAATCATCCAATCCTCCACCTTGACGGCTTTTCCGCTCCAGGACGTCAAGTATTCAAGGGTGTGGTTGTAGAACTGTTGCTCCGCGCGATCGATACTCTGGTTATTAAGTCGTTTCTGGAGGGAAACCATCATCGCGATTGTGTTATTTTGGTTAATTTCTTGAAAGTTGAAGATGGGTTAAATCAAATCGGATGGAGAGCGTAATTTTCACTAACCAAGCGTGCGGAGCAGTTTCGTATTATTTTTTTCCAGTGAACTCAGATACGTATGCAAGGCTGCCGCGTCTCGCGCCTGTGCCTTCTTGCTCTCAGCAAGCATCGTTTGGATATTCAGAAGTGAGGAGATCTTCGACCGCCATCAGCCCATACTCACTGGCCGCATGGGGAAACAAACCTGGAAAGCGTTGATGCACCCTCCGATACGCTTGTGGAAGCCCTCGATCTTGAAAACACGCACATCCTTCTGGAATAGCATCTTTAAAAATCCGGACTCCTTCTCGTGTTCGACAAAGTGATGGATGTCCTGAAGGAGCCTTACATGCAGATTGAGCGTGCACGTGAACAGGAAATGGGAGTACCACGCGCACGTTTCTAAATCCTCAAGAGGCTTGGCGCATTTCTGTGGGACGAGCCGTGAATTACTGAATTCTGCATTCAGCGTCGATAAAAGCTGTTTGGTCGAGGCCACCAAGACCCCCAGTTGCTCCTTGCTGGCTTTATGCGCATGCACAGCGGAGATGATCCAGCTCAAGATGTTGTACGCTACACCAAGTGAAGACACAATGTCGATGGGCATAGCAGCGCCAGGCGGAGAAGGGAAAGGTCTTGACGAAGCAGAGCTGTGCCGTTGGCAATGTTAAGAAGAATCTTAATTATAAACAGAAGCTACAACAATATGCGCCTCTCGTACCTCGTGTGTTGTGGGGGGGGCATCAGGGGCATCAGATGGTCGACATGACGTAGAAATGATGCCAGGTATTTATGTAGTGCAGCACCAGTCTCCTTCCCTTCTTGCCATTTAACCCACCGGTAGTCTGTCAGGCGCCCTCGAGAGCAGCATGTTATCCAGGCACTATATGGCCATATCGAACGACAAAGATAGCAGCGGCCCTAGTTGACAACCTCAGATAGCTTCTCCTGCTCAGCGTGCGAACCATCACTACACTGTTGAGTGGTGGCAGATGGAAAGAGGTGGCAGGTGTCCAAGGAATGACTTTGGTGGGAGCCAGACTCGGGGACTCCTCGGTTAACACTCAAACCCTCAAGACTCAGTCGAACTCCCACTAGCCCCACTCCCGCTCGTCACCGAGATATCAGCTGCGCCGTTGGAGGGCGCGATGGGTGCGCTGGTGGAGAGGGTGGCCGTAGCGAGGGTCAGCGAGCGTTTGTGGCGATGATTAGTTGATAAAGGGAGTGAGCGGAGGGGGAGTAGAGAAGGGAAAAAGAGGCGCCCGCCGGTGGACACGTATGGACGTGAGAGGGACAAAATTAAACAAGGGATGGGAGGTGAAAGATGCGAAAGGAGGTGGTGAGAAAGGGTGCGCCCGCGCTCCAATTATAATTAGCCGCCAGTCGCTCGGGTGCGAACGCGACCGACGACGGGGAAGCGACAAAAGATGGGTGGCGATGGGGTAAGGAGGGGAAATAGAGAGGTGCGCCATAGGAGCACGTAAAAAAATGAAGGCGAGCAAGAATAGCTAGCGCCGGAGATAGTATACAGCGTGGTGAATAGAGCGAACGATCGGGGGAATGGGAGCAAATAGCAAGAAAGTAGGGAGAAGAACACGCACCAGCATCCTGCGACTGCATCCCAAGAGCAGCACCCATCTCTGCGGCCTGGCACTCGAGCTAGAGGCAGCACTCGGCCTTGAACTGGAAGTCGGCGTTGGTGCAGGCACAGGTGATGTTTGAGCTGCGATGCGAACGTGTGAGCATCACAAGAGAAGAAGGTGGGACGCACGGGATACCCCACTCGGTCGCCGGGTCGCGTTGGCGATGGCGGTGATGCAGGCGAGGGCGCACGGAGAGAGCGCGGTACTGGCGATAGCGCTGGCGCTGGCTAGGGCAGCGAAGCCGAAGGAGGCGCCGGGAGCCGGCGGCGCTCCTGCTGGACGCGGCAGAGCTCTTGTTGCTCTCTGCAGCGCTCTTGCTCGAGGCGGCGCTGCCCGAGAAGGTGGAGGCGTGGGCGAGCGAAGAAACACGTTATTCCAGTAGGTGCCAGCTTTTTGGGTAGTGGGAGGAGGAAAAGGGAGTAATGGAAAGTGGAATGAAAAGTTAGTTTAGGCTCGTTCCTCCCCCGAGTCGGAGCGTTTTCTGATGAAATATTAAAGATATTCTTGAAATTCATCGACACCTTGTCGACACCACCATAGAAGTTAGAACTGGTAACACGGTCTGGTTGGCACTTCAAGTTCCACGTGTATGCACTTCGCTCGCTGGAGGTTCTTCGTCTCAACTGAAGATGGAGGAAGAGAAGGTGGAGGTGTGGTGATGCACTAACCCTGATCCACTTCGTCGGATCAGCCAATCGTTTTTATCTCCGGTTATTCCGCAGTCTCCTAAACGGGTTTTCCGATCATTGTACCGGGTCGCCGAAAGGGGAAAAACGCCAAAAAGAAATAGAAAAAAGAAAGATCAAGGGAATTGTCGGCAAAAAATCAGAATGTCTGCGGAATTCAGGAGACACACTCAGGGCTTAATTTTTCCTGCTTCCACAAGAAGGTAATCCAAATATGCTCAAGAAGCACCGAGTTAATACTGGTGTTACCATTTCACCGAAAAAAAAAAAAAAAAATCATTGTGCTGTTGGTATTTCCCCAGGATTTTGGATATGGGTGGAAAGCCACTGTATTCAAGAGTCAATACTGCTGTTTCCTGCAGAACGATTTGACCTCGAAGGAATCACTATTGCAGCATGTTTCAATTTTATTTGATTGAGTGAATCCAACTAGAAACAGACCAGGACCAAGAATACATTACAGCTCTTTGCGGTACAACAGGCGCGGTCCGTTTTTTTCTGTTTTGGAAAGTTCTCACGAGAACAGCTACCCTGAGCTCAATTCTCAACCGTTTCCCCTCAAAATAGGCTCATTCGATTCGCATTGAAATTCCACAGCGAATGTAATGCCGGTATTTTTGATCCTTTTACATAACAGAATTTCTTCTGGAAAAACTTGGTTTTGAGTAGGACACCTGTAGCCCTTGGAATACTGCCCTGATTGGCCTAATCTTTGGATAAGCTATACGTCTGATGCGGCTCTGGACAACGGTGTGTTTATTTATATTACATGCTGAGTGATTGTGATCTAGCGCACACTTTAGCGAAGTAGATATCCAGACACTACCATAGGTAGAGCTGTCTATGGAAGTTTGATTATGTTAGGCTCTGTAAACACCCACATTGGCTAGGGTCACATCAGATGTATAGCATATCCAAAGATTAGGCCAATCGGGGCAGTATTCCAAGGGCTACAGGTGTCCTACTCAAAACCAAGTTTTTCCAGAAGAAATTCTGTTATGTAAAAGGATCAAAAATACCGGCATTACATTCGCTGTGGAATTTCAATGCGAATCGAATGAGCCTATTTTGAGGGGAGACAGTTGAGAATTGAGCTCAGTGCAGCTGTTCTCGTGAAAACTTGCCAAAACAGAAAAAAAACGGACCGCGCCTGTTGTACCGCAAAGAGCTGTAAAGCAGAGTGTATAACTCAAAATGAAGCATATTTGGAGTCCTGACGATGCCTGTGTGGGCTGCCGAGCTCCATTTTTGCAATAGTTCAACTTGAGGAATAAATGCATGTTTGAGGGGTAAAAAGCACACCATTTGCGGGCTTGAAAGCAATTCCGTACCTTAGCGCCGAAGGACTTTTTATCCGGGAAGCAATCCGTGCAGGCTACGGCGGACCGCAGTAACGAGTATCTCATTTTGGTTGGAAATTATACCTTTGACAGCCTCTGTGTAACAAGATTAGAAGTTATGGATGGACTTGAAATATGAACGAACCATCGCCAAAAAGCATGCGATCAATCTGGGCCACTGACGGCAGCAACGGTTTGGCCTGCAGAGAGCGGCGAAATTTGGAAGTGAACTCCCCATCCCAGTCTGTCGTGGATGAGGTAGTTTATTCCCCAATCGAAGGGCCAATTAGGCGCTCGACAATTTGATAAGCCGTTGGACGCAGCTCGGCCTTTCCTTCCCAGCAGCTTTCCATTAGACCCCAAACATTGTCAAGCGCCGTTGTGCCCGACCACGACGTTGGCCGCAATGGGCGTTTCCCCTCGAGAACCTTGAACATGACAGTCATGTCATTTGGCAAGTCGTAAAACGGAATCTTTTCCGCCATTATCTTCGAAATAATATTATACCCGGATTCACAGTAAAGAACAGACAGGTCGAGCTCACCTCATAGCAAACACATGCGAAAGCGTAAACATCTGAGCCGAAATGGTTCCCAGTTTCTCCTCGCAATAATTCAGGCGCTTGATAGCGTGCTGTCCCTGCGCTTGAATTTGCCGTCGAATGGGTGAATTGCATGGTCATGGCATTAACGATTGTAGAGACGCCGAAATCAGCTATGCACGCCCTGCCCGAAGGAGTTACACGGATATTAAGCTATGCATGCGCTCAGCAAAACGTATCATAGAGATAGATCACTATACTCCTTTCAAATCTCCGTGCACTACTCCTTTTTCATGCAGGTATTCTAGCACCAAGACTATGTCTAAAATCTAACACAGATGATTAACCAAGAATGTCGGGCCAGAATCTGCCCTTACAAGCGAGAGACTGTTGGTTGAGTTCTTATAGTACGGGAAGTCAAAGCGGTCTGGGAAGGCTGATTCTGGTTTCGATTCAGAGGTCGATTCTCGCATCGATTCTGGGACCAGAATCGGTCGAGAATCGATCAAATCATGAATCGCTGTGAATCGGTGCTCCTCCGGAGGAGGAGCAGCAGTCTCAGACTCACCGATTCTCGATTTTGATGCTGCAATCGCCCTCATGAATCTATCCCAGAATCAGTGACTGAATCACCACATGAATCGGGTCGGTCAAAGTTCATTCGATTCTGTGGCGATTCAGAACACAGAATCGGGTCCAGAATCAGTCCAGAATCGTCGATGAATCGGTGTCGACTTGACCGCTTTGACTTCCCCTAGTATTTCTTAGAAATTTCATCCGGAAGTCAGTCGTGTGCCTGGGATGTAGCCAAAGCCTACGCGGATAGTCTTGAGATCTCCCTGCTACCCGTTGAGCCTTTGAGGCGCTTACGCGTGCGGTATGGGAGTGGATAACCTGAGACATGTTACCGGCGACATTGTTGATGGCACCTCCATTGATGTGGTTACCGTTCAGCGTGAAGGGCATTTTTTATAGTCGAGGCGGGGAGGAAGACGCACTAGTAACACAGAAGCCGATGGCATGCCCGGCAGTGTAGCCAGATGCAATTGAGTGCAAGCGCCATATTCCAGACATACCAGTCCTCACTGGTCCTTCCGAATTTCGACCAATTTCTTGGCTTCAAATCTGCTTCAAAAATCCTCCGGCTCCTATATATTAACTGCAGAGAAGGCTATCTCGGTTTATTCCTCCGTGGTTGTTCAAGATTGTTCAATGGGTTGAACAGAAGCAATGACGAAGGAGGAAAACACCGAGAGATCATTAGTGAGTCGGATGCAGGGTGTTTGAATTGGGGCTGGAAATCCCGGGCGCGGCCAAAATGAAAGGCCCACCGTGCACGCACCCGGTGAGTTAGGGCGCGGGGAGTCGAACCTCACAGTCCGGGAGTTACTACTGTCCACGAACTTATTTTATGAGGAAGACCCGACGCGTATGGTACACCATGCCAGATCGCCATGACTTCGTGAAGGTAGCGATGAACAAGACTTGTTTGATCAAGTGAACCAACAGGCGCCCCAGAATGCATTGAACACAGGCTTGGACAACTGATGCGGCCAGTGGTTCCTGTGTCATAGTTGGGCCCCGAGATACAAAATGCCCGCATATCCGCCAAAACATCTTGAGAGAAAGAATAAAAGCGAAGAGAGCTCGTGTGTACCGTACCGTACACCACATCCGAATACTTGCGGAGTTCGTGCGTCCGCCATGACTTCAAAAAATCTTGCCACTTTCCGTCTACCGCGGGAGAATGGGGCGGGGATTTATGGGACCGAGTGCCGTAGGATACACAACATAAAGTCTACTGTAGTGCGCCGGTCGGTGCAATGAAGATCCAGACGCAATGAGATGTCTCGGCGCGCAGGATATTGGTGGACACGCTGGATCTACCCCAGGCTTAGACGATGCGGAGTCGGCTCGGTGATGGGACAGGTACGATCGCGCGAGCTTAGATGCGCGCAGAGATGGGCGTGCAGATCTAATCTCGGCTTTTTCGGCCGCCACCCGATCCCGATGAGTCCAGGTGGCAGTGCACCCCATTCCTCTGTCGCCTACACCATGATCATTTTCCGACTCGATTCTCTTTGAGTATTCACAGGAGAGACACCTCTTGGACACTTCTGCTAACCTCGAGCTGGTTTGTAACGACCACGACCACGAACACAAAGATCATTCCCGCTCTGACGAAGAGTGCAGGAGGAGTGGGAGACTCGGAGGAAGACGAAGCGGCGACGACTATTTGCAAAGCGACAGCAGTACGCAATAGACATACTACACCAGTGGTGCTGTGGGTCCGTGCGCGAGTCATCGGCGGCGTGGATACTGGTGCGGTTTACGACTCCGTTCGGCATGTGGTCGTCTTCTTGGATACTGTACCATTCGGTACGGATAGCACGCGTAGTGCGCTTTCGTGCACCCACACCAACTGAACGCCGACACAACGAGGTTACAGGCTATGAGCGGGCGGGGACGCATATGGTGTGCCGTTCTATTCCATGCACATTTTGCTTGGACTGGATGCGCGTTTGAGATATCTCTGCGCCTGCATCTTTCTGTTCCCTATGTGCCTCGCTATTAAACGCTACAACTCACGCCCTCTTCTCGATGCCTCCCCACAGAGAGCGATACCCTCTTCCCTCAAACGACTCGGTGCGAGCTTTTTCGGTGTGCGCGACGCGGTGGAATATGGACAGTGTTTCGGGCGAGGAGTACTAAGGACAAGGTACGTCCTTTTGTCCCTTCTCCGTCCGTTTTCTGCGTGAGTTGGGTGTGGAGCTGCGCCCCTCACGCGCTGTCTTTGCTTCGCAGCGGATGCCCGTAGTCCCACCACCTGGTAGCGGCGCGGGAGGCTGAAACGAGGACAAGGGAGGTGCGGAGTTGCTCCCTCCCTTTCTTGCTCTTTTCTCTTGCCGGGCTTCCCCGCGGTCTTGCTCCGCTACTAAAAAGCTACCACCGCCACTGCTCTTTCTCCTCATTCTCCTTATTGAATGTTTGCTCACGCTCCCACAGATAGCGATCCTCTTCTCTCAAACGACGCACTGCGAGATTCCTCAGCACGCGGGGCTCGGAGGTGTGGTACGGCGAGGAGTACTGCGCGCGAGGTAGGTTTCCTCTGTCTTTTTCGGTCCGGAATCTCGGGGGTAGGGATGCGTGCTTCCTCTCTTCCCTCTTTTCCCTTACGTTTCATCTGTCTTTTTTGGTCCGGAATCTTGGGGTCGTGGCGCGTGTTTCCTCTCTTCCCTCTATTTCCTCCGTTCCCTCCCTTCCTTTCTTTCGCTATCGACTTTCACGAAGCTTAAGAAGGGAAAGTGGGTTAGGCGCACAATAAGCGCCCGGCGGATCCGCTCTTTCATTCACTAGGATACAGCACTCGTGTATCGTTCGTCGGGCTGCGGGTACGGGTCCTTGTACGTGCTAGACTCTTCCTCGAGTTCCTGCGTCGTGTTTCCGCCTGTGTGCGCCGAAACGATGTGAATATTCCGGCACGCTGCTGGCAAGGGATCCATTCGCCGGGGGAGAGGCGGGCGTGCGTCCCCGTGTCTGTGACGGTGGCGGGTTCGTCGGACATGAGTGAAAATGCTCAGGGAGGGTTCCACACGTATGGTGGAAGGAGAGATCGTGCGATTGCAAGCACATATAGACTCAGCGAGCGGGAGCTGCGCGGGATGCCTGCGTGCAGTGTGGGCGTCTGCGCGTATGGTGGAACGGTGCTGGGGTGGTAGAATGTATGTGTGCTGTGTGCACATCCCTCATTCCCTCGGTAGCCGGGTTGCATCTACGCGATGCGAGGCGGGCGCGTTTGGATGCGTGCGATGGGGCGGAAAGTCCCGCGCACGTGCCGATACATCGGTGAAGGTCTGAGCGTGAGGCTAGTGGATCTATGCGGGCGGATGTGCGGGTGGGCGTGCGCGAGGCGGGTGTATGCGAGATGGGTGGTGCGTGATGGGACGTACACGGTGGCGAGTGCGAGGCGGAGATGGGGATGGGGATGTCTCGGCGCAAGGCGGTGGAGGTCTGAGAATGTGGAATTACGATTCGTAGAGATCTATTCTTCTCCGTAAACCTTCCAGTCGCCCCGGGCCGATGACATCCTTGATCTTTTTCTCGCATTGCACCATTAAATCCTTTCAGATAGTCCCGTCAACAGTCACCGCCTGCGGAATTTTATTTCCAAGCGCTCCAGGTCATGTATGGTGTGTATCTTTCCATGGAAGTCCTCCGTATCCTAATGCCTTTTCATTCAATCTGCACAGCGTTATCTTTACACATCTGCTGGTTCGAGCATTGCCATCCGGTGTTCGCGGTGGACGACGGTATGGCAATGTGTTCACACACTGCAGTCCGACATTCGGTCGAACGATTTATATCTTCTGGCAATGCTTTCGCGCACTCTGCATTCTGGCGGCTCGCGTTAGACAGGGATATAAAAGTCCAGTGCTGAAAGAGAATTCGCTGCTGTTTTTGCAGGCATCGTTATACAGGGCTTTTTCCGACAACCGTGATTTTTTGAGGTACGAGCGGTTGTCGATGTCTTGTTTATATTTTTTTATTACTCGCTGTTGAGCAAATGAAAAACGAAATCTGCCCCAGGTCCTCCGCCTGGGAGGCCTGTCGACCGAGCGGGAGATGGGCTGATATTCGGAACTTCTTTTCTGTGATTGAACAATTTGACTTAAAAACTGGTTAGTGGGCTCTGCCGCGACAGTACGCTATAGTGTTATATTCAGAGGCATTGAGAGAGGCATCGGATCAAGCGGCACGGTGTTTGCTGCTGTGGGTGCCATCACTGCCACATCTCGGCTTGCTTTCCACCACAACCTCAATCCATGGCCGCCTTCTCAGGCACGGGTCCAACTCTTCCACGGGAATTAGAATATATTCGAAATGACGGCATTGAAGCATCCGCTTTCTATGCCATCGATGGTGCGGGTGGCCCAGCGCTTGAAGATTTGGTACGTTCCCCAAACGTTCTCCCTTTGCTTTTTCTTTCTGCTCTTCTTTCGCTTTTGAAGTGTTGCACCTTACTGATAATCAATAGGATTGAACCCCAGCTACACATAGTCCTCATGATCGATATTGCCCCTGGGCGGTCCACATATGCTCCATGCATCGTCGTACGCTCCCTCTGTACGGTCCAAAAGCTGAATGTCTCGAGCTCAAGACACGCACCCATGCTTCGCGAACATGTCCGCCATGTCATCCTCTCTCATCATTGCCCGCAAGATGTTGCCCTCAAACTTTTATCCCTCGGCAACTCTACAGTAAATCTTGTCATCACTGCTGGTCGTGGGCGGGAGATCCTGCCACTGTTGGCCAGTCTTCCGCTGAAACACACCTGGTAGTCGCTCAGTCACATTACCGATTCGCGATTCGTTCAGTTAAAGATCCCGGATCACTGGGCGGAAAGGGAGTGTGGTGCGCGCGGATTCGACGACTACTGAGTCGAAGCGTCAAGACGCTTCGTATTGACCGGCCTCAATCTTTATGTTGAACGATTCGTATAATGGTCCGTGCCCGAACCCGCACTCTGCATCTCATTACTCACGCCATTCCAGCTCATGCCGTCGGTCCTGTGTAGGCAAGTAATAATGAACATGTATGTTGTTGGTAGAATAACGAACGAGGTAACCAAACTAAATACCTGCGTTCATCCAACATTTACACATTGCCGCCGACGCGGAGCGAAGCGAAGGCTTGTAGCGTGTATCTATCCAACGTCAGAAGCCATTTGTCCACTTTTGGATATCTCCTTCAGGCGCGCTCTGCTTTACGGCCGCAGTGCGGGACCAGCTGACATCTTGGCGATGCTGCTCGTCCCGGCTTAATTCCGGAGGGAACAACCATAGTTTTATTTTTATCCGAGGACCAATACAGCGGGAACTAGGATCAAGTTGTCGCAGATAATTCAAGAGGGATTCAGCACTCGAATTTAAAAGTAGTAGACGGGACGGCGTGGAGGGTCAGCGACTGCTTGTAGGGTAATTAAGGAGTGCCCAGTCTAGCGCTGAGCCAGTGCCAAATCTATTTCTCCATTCTGGGTAAGTAATCTCCGATGATTTATTATTAATGATTGATTGGTGATTTCAATCTCCACGGATTGAATCATGACATCTTCTGCGCCACAATCAGCCCACGTGACAGCCATATATTAAAGGAGCTCGGACAAGGAGCACCGCTTTTCACTGTACCCCCAAGCACATAGCAAAAAAAGTAGGTTCGAGGATTCTGAGCATCAGATTGCTCACTAACTGCAACTCCTAGACTTCATCCCCTACTTCAACTATGACACTTATGTGAAGCTGCTCCATCTTTATTCTTATAGTTGATCTGCTCATCTAATTATTTTGACTAGCATCAATCTTCATAGTGATGATTTTTGCCATGTGAATTATCCAGACCTTTGAATGTGTCATAACAGATATCATGATCAAGACTTCAATCCACCCTCATGACGACCTTCAGTCCGACATGAAAATATTTGCTCACATCATTGTCGATGGATATATCCTGTTGCAAACAGTGTCCGTGGAGGCAACAGCAGATCAGAATTCCTGGGAAGTAAGAGTTGGTTGGGAAATGTATGCACTCACACCAAATCAAACAGTTCATTATTGAGCTGATTTTCTCCATAGCCCACAGCACAATCTGGCCTTCACCGTAGCAATCCTGCGTGAGAGTCTGACAAGAGGCACTCGGCTCCTTGGTTCCATTGAAGTTAGTAGAGATGAAGTTCTTACATCAATAAAACAGAAGACTTGTGAGTCCTTACCTGTAGAAAGACTTTGCTCTCATAGTTCTGGAACAGGTCTCGGCCTGGAAGTTATGAAAGTAAATCCTGATGGCCCATCCTTGACTTTAACAGTTGAATTTTCAACCTATGAGTCATCAACCACTATACCAACTCATGACAATAGCATTGATATCCCACAAAACCAAGGTAACACATTTTATTACAGCATGTTACAATGGCTGCTGACTGTAATGCAGCCAACTCACTTGATAAACAAATGATTCCACTTAGCCTGAAGCAGATGCGCAATATTGTCAGTGACAAGGTCCAGTTGGATTTCCGTGAGCTATGGATAATGCATGAAAGAATTTTACTCCACTCCAACATTAACATGGAGAGGGCCCAATTTCTGAAATCACTTGGTGACATTTGTGTAAAATGTTATCAGGTATCAGGGATGTTACAGGACTTGAACCAGGCAGTCTGTATATACAATGATGCAGTCCAAGATGGTCTGACAGATGGCCCTGATTTGGCAGATATTGGAGATGTGTTCATGCTTCGTTTTGAGCGGCTTGGCAATCTCAGTGATATCAACAGTTCAATTTCATTGTTTAAAAAAGCAGACAAGCTCACTCCAGGTGGCCACCCTGACAAGCTTTTAAGGTTGAGCAACCTTGGCACTTCACTTTGTAGTCGGTTTGAGCAGCTTGGTGACCTCAGTGACATCAACAAGTCTATCTCACTGCTTGAAGATGCTGTCCAACTCTGTCCAGGTGGCCACCCTAATAAGCTTTCAATACCTTCTTTGTTTAGCAACCTTGGTCATTCACTTTTGCGTCGGTTTGAGCGACTTGGTGACCTCAGTGACATCAAGAGGTCTATCTCACTGCTTGAAGATGCTATCCAACTCACTCCAGATGCCCACCCTGACAAGCTTTCATGCTTAAAGAATCTGGGAAGTTCGCTTTTGAGTCGCTTTTGCCAACTTGGTGACCTCAGTGACATCAACAGGTCTATCTCGTTGAAAGAGGAAGCTATCCAACTCACTCCAGATGGCCACCCTAACAAGGCTTCACAGTTGATTAGCCTTGGCAATTCACTTCTGGCTCGCTTTGAACAACTTCATGATCTTATTGACATTAATAGGTCTATCTCATTGAAAGAGGAAGCTGTCCAACTCACTCCAGATGGCCACCCTAATGAGGCTTCACAGTTGAACAGCCTTGGCAATTCACTTCTGGCTCGCTTCGAACAACTTCATGATCTTAGTGACATTAGCAGGTCCATGTCTATACTTGAGGATGCAGTTCAACTCACTCCAAATGGGCATCCTGACAAGCCCGTAAGGTTGAGCACCCTTGGCAATGCACTTTTGTGTCGCTTTGAGCAGCTTGGTGACCTCAGTGATATCAACAGGTCAATCTCAGTGCTTGAGGATGTTGTCCAACTCACTCCTGAAAATCATCCTAACAAGCTTTTGATGTTGAACTATCTTGGCAGTTCACTTTTCCATCGCTTCAAACGACTCGGTGACCTTGATGACATCAATAGGTCTATCTTGTTGAAAGAGGAAGCTGTTCAACTTACTCCAGATAGCTATCCCCACAAACCTTTACGGTTAAACAACCTTGGCAATTCTCTTTTGGATCGCTTTGAACGGTGTAATGATCTTGGTGACATTAACAGGGCTATCTCAATACTTGAGGATGCAGTTCAACTCACTGCAGATAGGCATCCTGACAAGTCTTCTGTGTTGGAGAACCTTGGCAATTCACTTTGTCTTCGCTTTGGGCAGCTTGGTGATCTCAGTGATATCAACAGGTCTATCTCAGTGCTTGAGGAAGCTGTCCAACTCACTCCTGACAGCCACCCTAATAACTTTCATTGTTGAACCATCTTGGCAGTTCACTTTTGCGTCGCTTTGGACAGCTTAGTGACCTCAATGATATCAACAGATCTATCTCATTGAAAGAGGAAGCTGTCCAACTTATTCAAGATAGCGACCCCAACAAACCTTCACAGTTGAACAACCTTGGCAATTCTCTTTCAGCTCGCTTTGAATGGCTTCATGATCTTGGTGACATTGAAAGGGCTATCTCAGTACTTGAGGATGCAGTTCAACTCACTCCAGATGGGCATCCTCACAAATGTTTATGGTGGAACAACCTTGGCAATTCCCTTTTACGCCGCTTTCAGCAGCTTGGTGATCCCAGTGATATCAACAGGTCTATCTCAGTACTTGAGAATAGTATTCGACTCACTCCAAAAGGCCACCCAAATAAGCCAGCTATGTTTTACACTCTTGGCAGTTCACTTTTAAATCGCTTCCAGAAGCTTGATGATATCCGTGCCCTGGCTAGGTCTATTGTGATGTTTGAGGAGGCTGTCCGACTCACTCCAGATGGCCATCCTAGCAAGCCTTTTATGTTGGAGGGCCTTGGCCATTCATTCTACATTTGTTTTAAGTCACTAGGCGACACTGATGACCTTAAAGAAACAATCTCCCAATACTCCCTTGCCTCACAGTCAACCACTGGACCTACCCATGTGCGATTCCTTGCTTCTTCAAAGTGGGCAGCTTATGCCCAAATGTCTCAGCATCCATCTCTCCTACAAGCTTATACAGTTGCCCTTGAACTCCTTCCCCAGCTGGCCTGGCTTGGCTCATCTATCAGTGGCCGTCACCAGCATATTATTGAGGCAGGCACCATTGTATGTGATGCTGCTGCAGCTGCCATTGCTGCCTGCCAGTACAAACAAGCTGTAGAGTGGTTGGAACAGGGTCATTCCATCATCTGGGGCCAGCTTCTCCAGCTTCGTACACCTATGGACACCCTCAAAGATTCCCATCCTGAACTTGCAGATCGTCTGTCTTTTCTCTCTTCCCAATTAGAAGGATCAAACACTGATCAGGGCTCTCTGGAATTGACTGATACCAAACTACAGCAGTCACTTCAATTGATTTCAAACCAATCTCATGCCTATGCATATGAACGAGATGAGTTAATCAACAAGATTAGAGGGTTGGAAGGCTTTGAGGGGTTTTTGTTCCCAAGGACCTTTTCGCAGCTTTCTTTGGCTGCACAAGGAGGACCTGTTGTTGTTCTAAACATCAGCGCTTCCAGATGTGATGCCCTCATTCTCAGGCCTGGCCTTGATGAGGTCAAACATGTCCCACTCCCTCATTTCACACTCAAAGATGGGCAAGCCTTCCATACATCCCTCAGATCTCTCACAGGTGCTGGCCGGAAAATTTCACGTCATTCTGATAGGTTGTATGGACAGCGTGAAGGTGATGTATCTCCAGAGGAAACTCTGAAACACATTCTCTCTGAGCTCTGGCAGCGAATTGTCCATCCTGTTCTTGAAGCACTTGACATTATAGTAAGTCATCTATCTCTATAGACATAATCTCAATGTTTAACTCATGTGGTAGACACCATCAATGACCAACCTCCAACGTATCTGGTGGTGTCCGACAGGTCCTCTTACATTTCTTCCAATTCATGCAGCAGGTCTCTATGAGGACAATCAACCTGCTGGGTCAAAGCTGTCTGACTTTGCCATCTCTTCCTATGCCCCTTCATTAGCTACCTTGATCTCTGGTTTCCAGGCTCAGACCACTTCTGAGCCACCACTACAAGCATTCCAAATGCTTACTGTTGCTCAACCTTTTACAGATGGCCAGAGTGACCTTCCTGGAACTCTAAAAGAAATTAATCATATTGAACAAAATGTTGCAGGAAAATATCATATTCAGCAATTGGTAGGAGATGCAGCAACTGTAGCCAGAGTTGAGAAGGGTATGAGAGAGTGTAGCTGGGTGCACTTTGCATGCCATGGTGTACAGAATGTCTCTCATCCCACAGAAAGTGCACTTCTCCTTGCCAACAGCTCACAGTTGACATTGTCAAACATCATCGGGCTATCTATCCCTCATGCAGATCTTGCATTTCTTTCTGCCTGCCAAACTGCAACTGGGAACAAGGAGCTTCAAGAAGAATCAGTTCATCTTGCTGCTGGTATGCTGTCAGCAGGATATCGAAGTGTCATTGCAACAATGTGGTCAATTATGGACAATGATGCTCCAAATGTTGCTGATGATGTTTATGCACATCTCTTCAAAATTTCACCACCAGATTCAGCTCAATCAGCTGAGGCATTGCATCTTGCTGTTGGGAAGCTTAGGGAGGGTTCAGCTGGGAAGAAATTATTTATGCACTGGGTACCATATATACATATTGGTGTTTAATCCTAGCCTACCAAATAACAATTCTTCCATTATTTTGACCTCAACTGAGCTGACTGTCACTGGTTGAGCAGTTTGAATTTTTCAGTGAAAATATTCACTGCGTTCAGCGGGTTTCTAGCCACGCACCGCGCCCGACCTAGCCGACCGCGTTTAGGTAGCCGGCCAAGCCACATCTGGCTAGCCACGCCAGCGGCACCTCACCACAGCTAGCCAGAGCTCCCCACAACTAGCCAGCACCTCTGGCTACCTCCAGCCTCTCCTTTACATTATAGTGCTCCTGATATTAACTATCACAGACATGAGAAACCGAGTGGCAGTTCAGCGCTTTTAGTCGAACATAATGTCTCGGCAAATAAATTGATTGCAAATGGAAGCGGAGCTGGATCGGCAGACGGCATTCCCATAACAACCACTATTTGAGGAGTGAAGATAGCTTTTGTGTGGCGAGCCCAAGTGCCTGTGGCTACCCAAACCCTGGCTAGGTGGTCTAACCGCCAGCTCGCAGAAGCTACCGGCGAAGTGGCGAGCTGGCTCTCACTGCGTTCCGACCCTTCCTAGACTCAGCTTGAGTGTAGGAACCTAGAAGTAGCTACATCGATGATTGAGGCTAGGTGCCTAGAGAATAGTCTGTGGAGGTCTGTCTGGCTCTGGCTAGGTTGGCACAGGTAGGTCTAGGTCTGGCAGGATCTGTGTAGATTGCAACAGGTGCTTGTAGCCACCTACGCAAGGGGGAAGGGACGCGGTTGCTCAGAATATTAGATGATGGAAATGTTCAACATTAAAACGTAAGTCTAGGTCTGTGCAGCTGAGTTTAGGGAGCTACCCTCACCTTCCACGAGCTACCCTCATCTACACTGACTTGAGTTTAGCCACCTTACTGGGTACCCGTAAAGCCAGACGGACATTACGTGTAGTCGCCTAGATGGGGGCTGTGTAGGACCTACACCAACCTAACTCCATCTGGCACAACCTACAGCGCCTAGTCTCAGCTGAGTCTAGGACAGGTCGGAACGCAGTGTCTGGCTAGCAGTGTAGCCAGACATAGCCAAAGCATAGCCACAGCTAGCCGCAGCTCGCAGAAGCTAGACAGGGCTCGGCTATCAAGCCGCTGAATGCAGTGATTGGCGAAAAAGTTAGTGTTATTCCAGGAGCAGATTTGGGTCTGGGTTTGATGGCGGATTTGGGTTTGATGTGCTACATAACATAGGTTGCCGATGATGCCGACAGCTGATGGTATGTCTGAATTTCATGTTGAAAATCACTACGTGTGCTAAATCTACCACACGCTGCTACTTACTGATACAGACCTTTCTTGAAGTTTCTTCCCGCCTGACAAATTAACCTCAATCTCCTGGGCATTTAATCCTTTGTTTGAGTCTACGTTGAAAGCAGTTCACTGGTTTTATGCGGAACAAGTCAATAAGTCAAGGTAGCTCCCGTGTTTTACGCAGTGAAGGTCGATCATAGCAGCGACGGTACCGTATTTCTGCTGAGACGAGAAGAGAATACGAATACAGGGAACAGATGCGACGAACAATAAAATCGGATAATGGCTCTCTATAACTGCACAGTGTGCAGACTAGGCGGTAGGTGACAATATGCTTTCCTCCAGCAACGCTTCCACTTCCTTAAACCGCGGGTTGATCACACATCGAAGATCGTTCGGATAGCTGGAACGAGGCGAAGGTCAAATCAATCCTTTATGCATGCAGAGAATGACATGGGCTAGTCACCTGTCGACCCCGTCGCTCATCGAGGCTTCCGGAACAATCGCCTTTCCGTGTTCATCCAGTGCATTCGAGACGGTACACGTCGCTAGGATCGAGACAATTGCGATCCAGAGGTTTCTCTCTACAAAATGGACAGCGGGACATTTCCTGTCAGGTTCAGATGTAAGGAGTATTTTTCACGGCCACAAAAAGGTAACGAAGCGCCAACCTCCGCCCGAATCCAAATAGGCACGAAAAATGGGGCTCGCCGGTCCCCAAGGGCGGGGAGAGAAACCGCTCAGGAATGAATTTGGTTGGGTTCTTGTAGGTGCTCTCGTCCAATGACATCCCGCTGTGAAATATGATATATTGTAAAGACTCGGAGACGACACAAGCAAGAGAAAATAAACACAGACCGAACATTCGCAATAACCAGGGAGCCTTTGGGGATGTGCATTCCCCGATAGACGTCGTCCTGAGTGGAGCGATGGGGGACACCTGCATACTCATCAGGCACGTTAGCCCCATAAAATATGCATACCGAGCGGAGCAACTGGATTCCACCTGTCAAAAGTTACAGACTTCCGCGGGACAATTGTGTTATATGGAAGGCTTGCCGAAGAGTTTCCTGTAATATGCACTCGACGAACGGTAGTTCTGCGCGATCTTCAAATGTAGGAGCCGGGAGGTCCCGACGACAGAATCGATTTCTTTCTGCGCTCTGACTTGGCATTCTGGGTTCAGGACCATGGCGAGTAGGAATACAGCCACGGCACTGCGTGTCTGCGGGTATGTTAAATATATTGGCACGCAACTTAAAAAATTAGAATTACCGGAAGCTCGGCCCCAAATAAAGTTGCAGCTGCGCCTTTGAGCTCTTCGTAATTGAGTTCAGATGTATTATTGTCTATCTCCTCCAGCTGCGAAAGCAGAAACGAAGGTGCGGCATTCCCAGCTTCCTTAACAAATGAGGTGAGAAATGTGCGGGAAAAAGATGCTCGCTTGCCCTCTGTCGCTGAACACATTCCAGAGGATAGTCGTATAGCTTGCGAACCACTGGCCTCCATGCTCTGGCGACGCCGGCATAATATCACCGGGGAACCAGCTCGGAAAATAGCGCACTATGCGCCTGAGTTCGCGGGAGGTGCAATGGAAAAAAAGAACACTCACAGGCTGGAAGGAAATCAATCGGAGTGCCGCCGGGCGGGCCTGTGACCGAAAAAACCTTATACACCATCTTAGACAGCTCGAGATACGGGTCGTAATGGAGTCAATTTTATGGCCTGCAACGACTTGAACAAGTATACTTGTGGTGAATCTGCGATGTCTGTGAGTTGATTAACGTATAAATGAAACAGTGGACCTACTTGCTCAAGACGGCGCCGTACTCCTCTGTTGATGACGCAAAGAGATTTCGGACAAGCTGGCGCGCCTCTTGAGTTTGCATTGGCTCGAATCAGCACACTTTTGGCGACTGAAGAAAGATTGGAGTACTTGGCGGTGGCTGGTAAATGTTTTGCCATATCGCATAAATGACAGCATGTACGTCCAGCCTAGCCTGGAAATCATATATTAAAGTATTGCGCTTAGATTGTAATGACCCACAATTCGTAAAGAGGCAACGGTGGTCTGTCGCTGTAGATGGAGCCCTTTTTATCAAGAAGATCGACTGCAGCTTGTACAGTATCGAGGATAATCATTGACTTTCCGAGACTTGAAGATGCATCACATTGCCTATAGCGGATGAGCGAAAGTTGCACAAACAGCGGCGCTCAAATACCAACCGTATGTTTTCGCCCATTCATGGAATACGAATGGGGCTTGAGCCGTTGGCATATACCGAAAATGTCCGATGAGTGGGTCCTTTGGTGGCCCAGGAGGTAAAGGTCGTCTCTCTATTCGTGAGCTCCAGCGATAAAGTATTGCGATGGCAGCAACAAGCAGGATGCATAGGATTGGTGTCATTATATCCTCTTGAGGGGAAGGGGATATATTCGCTGATTTTCCTTTGCCGGTTTATTATACACTTTCCACTGGTGTTAATTGATCAACTTGAGCCCCGCACATGCCGCTTATCTGTGCAAGGACATTAAATTAGTGCCCGCTGTGCGACGGTCGGTTCATCAATCACCAGGTCGGACAGCTGACTATCTCAGCGACCCTACATTGCTATCTGCAAGCACACGGCCGCTTGAGTGTTCCCCAAACGTCGGTTCGTCAATCACAAAGAGCTCCACAAATTCCGCGCTCGGATCAACTTGCCTTATTCGTGATTAAAAGCGCCGACTCTGGAGATTCATGGTAAATGGGAGGCAGGAGAAGCATTGCGATAGATTGTGATACATGGATGGGTGAGAATCTCAGTCCGCTGCGTCGCGCGTGCGAGTCAGTTGTGGCATCAGAGATATCAGCCGAGGTGGCAGTGCACCGCTTCCCTCCTTCGATTTTATATTTTTTCAGCTTGTGATTCTGGCGTGTCCTCGAGCCCCATTATCCTGTTGAGTCCTCGCCCTCCACCAACCGCGAACACGAATTCAAATCCAATCATCGCACGAAGGAAGTCGCCGAGGGAGAGCGGGAGGCGCGCGCGAGTCGCGCGACAACGAGCCTCAGAACGACAGCACAGTCCAGCCAAAGCAAGTGATCTATGAAGAAGAAGGCCGTGGGTCACATCATTGGGGATGTCAGGTACGCATATTCCCTTCAGAATCAGAATCATACACGCTTCTGTTTACGTTTACTTGCTACCCTTCCCTTAACCTCCATCCTAATATCCTCCGAAAACACTCACGCTTCCCACAGCTATCGAGGCCTAGCCTACTTCCATTAACACGGCATCGCGTGGGAGGAACTGAATCGCGACGGGGAACCATCGTTCTTCTTTCCCCGGCGGCCGCTGACGTCCGCGGTGCAATCCGCAGGAGTGCTGCAGCCTCTTACCACTCGCTCTCTTTTTTCGCTCCAGCCGGCTCTTACTGCTACTTCTTTGTCTCTCGTCTCCTTACCTCGTATCTTTACAGCGCGGCGCTCAAACACGCAATCATCTCAGGGGAAGAGGGCTCGCTGGGTGCGTCTTCCATCTCCACCTCCATCTCCTCCCTCCCTTCCCGCCTCTCTGTGCTCTTCCCTCCGATCGGAAAACGGAGGAGGGTTAGACGCCCAAAAGCGCCCTTCCTTTCTTTGCATATTGGACGTATCGCACCGCATGGGGCGGGCGCGGGATGTGGATGTGCGTGCGGGTGCGCGTGGAGGTCCGCGTTGGTATACCCCTACCATCCTGCGTCGCGTACGTGCGGATGCGGATGGATCTGCTGCCTGGATGTCTCACAAAGCGACGCGACATCGGTCTGGACGTCTTCGCGGGTGGTCGAGCCGGCGCTGGGCCATCGGATCTCTGCGCGCGCAACATTCCTCCTGCCGACTCTTCCTTGCCTTTCTCCTCGTTATTATTCTCTCCTTCTTCGGTAATCACACTGTCTGACCCACATTTCTCTAGTATCCCACTCAAGGGCATTCTTTCTCGAGGTGCGCACACTGGGCCTCATTCCCCCTTCCCCCTTTCCTCATCTCTTCCTCTCTTCCACCTTTTTCCTCCGGCTATAAGAAGCGAATGGATTAAGCGCCCAATAAGCGCCCATCCTTGCCTTCGCAGGGATAGTTCGTATCACTCGTGCGGGCTGCACGGCGCAGCGTGTGCGGGTGCGGGTGCGCGTTCGTCTACGAGATCTTCCCAGGAATCTTCTGCGTCGGGTACATCTGCGACACGCGTGCCCATGCGCGTGGAAGCGATCCTGCTGCACGTTGTAGCCGTGCCGCTCGAGAGGGATTCACTCGCCGGGGAGGGGAAGGGAGAGCCGGATGGAGCGCCATCATGCGCGCGTGGAGGCAGACGTGTCCGCGTTGTCGTCGACGTGATTTCGGCCGATGTGTTGTGTCGTATGCGAAGATGGCGTAGCTAAGCACGCGCGCATGCGGATGTTCGGGGATTGGGCACGACCTGCGCCTGCGTCGCCTCCGGATACCGAGAGGCTTTTGCCGCATGGGCTTGGCCCCGCGTTTCCGCTGCTGGTTTCTGGCAGCGACCGTGCTCGCACGTGAAGCTGCGTCTGCGCTGTTCTTCCGGCAATGCCAACGGCGCTGGAACTCGTTATTCGTCAGGACAATTATCGCTTCGCGCTCCGCATTCTGTCTTCCCATCGTCTAATGCAATAGATATTATCTTGCCCTTTCAAGTCATCGCGCCGATTCGATATCTCTACCGCATAAAACATGACCCCCACTGCAGAGCATCCACCTCTCTGTTCCTGGAACGTCGTCCCTGATGAACTCATCGAAAGCCGACCGAGTCTCTGCGAGCGCTTGATTGGGCGCTTATGGCAGTGTGTCACGACAATGCGAACCTGTCTGATGCTCGTCCTCGGGTTGACTTCTTAAGGCGTCCTCGAGCGTTGAAATCCGCAGAATGCGTGATAAGTGCTGTCATTAATAACTCTCTCGATCCGATCTCAACTCGAAATCATATATCTGGACTTTCGTCAGACGTGTTAATCGAGTGCTAGTTCAGTGCTAATATCTGCTTAAAGGTCCGGCTTGAAGTTCGCGAAGTCGCGACGAAGCCAGGAAAATGACCGGGCCAGAGATGCGCTAGAAAAAAAATGGATCAGAGGACTACCTATAGGACATATACTCATTGTCATCCGCGCTGTGAATTTATCAATATAACCGTCGCAGAGCAAATGATCGCACTGGCTAGTGTCGGCAGTATTCGTGTCCCTCGATATATCGAGGTATGACGGGACGGCGCCTGGTATTGAAACTGCCGGATGCGGTACAGTGGAGATTCTGGAGCGGACATTGAGCTTAATATCTATCCGACGGCATGTATCTGAGATCTTCAAATACGTGGAAAATAGCTTAGCAATCTAATCAGCATATCCTCACGACCCATTCACAAACACAGACGAACACCAGAGGAAGCTTACCTCACAGGCAACTGGGGCGCCACCAATGATGCTAGACGGAGGAAATACTGTCCGGTAGTGAACGGGATAGGCTTTTAGTGGTCCTCCCGCATCAATGCACTAAAATCATAATATCAAAGGTGGAATTCGATCGGGAACACTCCACGGTTTTGGAACGCTGGACTGATTTGATCTTCATTCCTCAGTTCTATGGACTGCGCGGGCCTACTTCGACTTCAGGCGATGACGAGCCCAAGTGCAAGGATGGCGTAGCAGTAGCCCGAGTACTTGGCTCTAAGTTCATAGAAACGGCTGTGAAAATTGCTCGAGAACGCGCCTTGAGAACCGGGGATTACGGCGAGCCAAGAAAGTAGAGCTAATTCAGAAGAGTATAGGGAAGAAGCAAAGACATGGATCATTCAGTACTGAGTTTTAGTACACCGCCCGGTGGGAGAAACGTATATTGGTCATAGCCTGAAGGCGAAGAGTATCCCAAGACGCAATTCTACTGTATCAAGCGGCAAGAGGCGAAGTCAATGAATGACGTGTATCAAAAAATGAGGCTATGGAGGGGCAAACTTCAAAACTATATGTAGGACCGGGACGCACGTCGGCTTGGTCAAGAAGGTGGGTATGCTTAGCACAAGAAAACAGCGTCGACACATCTTGTCACAACTTTCAAACCGGTTCAAGAGCGAAGTATACGGCGGACATACCACTAGACACGGGTCAGATCCATCTCTCGTTAGTAGACCCGATGAAAATGCAAAATCCCCCGTTCCGCAGTTTGGAAAACATCTTGACATGGCTCGCGTTGGGCCGGATAGCACTAATATAACGCTTCTCGTGGCGGGACCACGCTGCCTCGCCGTCGAAGTCGTCTGAGCAGTCGTAAAAGTGTTCTTGAAGCTCCAATGAGTCTGGGAGGGCGCATGTGATATGGCAGGAGCATAGTGCCTTCTTTTTCAAGATTACGAGAGCGCGAAGAAGGGCCGTGTAGTTCAGCGAGCAGTCATCATAAAACGACTCTGGGTCGACTTTGACATCCATGCGGATGATTGGAGGTGGGATGTAGCGGGCGAGCGCTGATGAGGTGCATAATGTCTGATACATCGTCGGGAACACCTCCAGCTCGATATCGCGGAGCGCATGAGAGAATTCGAGGGCATCCCGGAGAATTTCTCCAGGATCCGTCTCCTCGCGAAGATGGAGCTTTCGCAGGCCATTCGGGGACAATCTGGAGAAAAAGGAAGAAGCGTCGACGGAGTGAGGAGGAAGGCTAAGCGTTGTAAGACCGGGCAATGTCAAGTATCGAAGGAGATGATCGTAAGGCTGGTATTCTAAGAGTAAGGACTTCAAGTGAGGGAGCGGCGGGGGCGGGGATAATGATGAAATGTTCCGCGAGACTCTGCCAGCTTCCGCGGGATATCCGAGCCGGTAATAGGCTAAAATGGGGCACAAATGAAGAACGTTCAAGGCCTCCTCCAAATCAAAACATTGGGCGGTGACGCTGGTGAGCTGTGACCAGGGAAGGATAACACCAGAGAGTGGGAGGCTGATGAGGGAAACCGCGCGCAACTTCGGCGCCTTCGCAAATAGTGTCAGGGGCCCAGTATCGGAGATATAGCGCCAGCCCGTTCTTTGACCTTGTGCGTTCGCATCGAGAGAAAGTTCCTCGAGGGAAGTTACATTCCCTCGCAGAGCCGCGTGCGCCTGGGGATGTGCGAAACAGCCGAACGGGACAGCAAAATGGACACGACGCCATTGCGATGCACGGTCGAAAATCTGGAAGAACGCCTCCGGAAACGATGACGAACCACGGCCTGGATAGCAAGTGGGTAAGAGGTTGACTGGGAACCAAAGAGAGAGAAAAAGATAGTACCCTGATAGATGAGACGGAGATTGAGGAGAGCAGCACCCGCTCGCTGAACCCATTTTGGCAGATGGTCAGTGCCCATACTGCCAAACGTCCGCCCGCTCCCGCCATGAACAGCAAACGAAGCCCACAGCGCAGGAGTCTTCAACGCAATATCTCTCCATCTCTTGCAGATCTTTAACAGAAGCAATGGGGCCGTGATACTGCTGGGGATCGAGGGAGCATCTGGAAGGCAGTGGAGAAATATTTCGGATGTAACCTCGTTCGGCAGGTCGAGAACAGCGTAGGAAACGGCGGATAGCGTTTTGCGAATGGTCGTGCGCTCTGCTTCGAGCAGGGGAATCTGAGAGTTGAGGTGGGCAAGGCGATCGCGTAGATGCTGCAAATTTGGTCGGAGCATTGCCAACAGAATAAGGCGTGTGGATCTCTGAAAGCCTCCGCCTCCTACTAGGAGCGGGTTCGCACAATGGTAGACGAATTCCAGCCCTGATGGACCGAATGTAGAGAGAGAAAGACAAGCCAGCGGCAATCGCGCAAAGGATCGTGGCCCGAATCGATCCGAAAAGGCGGCACGTGCGTCGGCTATCTCGTCCGAGTTGCGTTTTCCGGGTTCGAACATTAATATTTATTTGTACGTTGAATCCCAGCACAGGCCTTGAATTGTTCGCTGATTCTACCCTCTGCCTCGTTGCCTTGCGGTGAATTCTTCGCTGATTGGTCTTAGTACTTCAAGCTCGGTGCCTGTCGTTCGGACCCAACATTTGTCGCCCCGAAGACTCGAAAGAGCGGAACTTCTGCGAAGATGAATTTTTTAAGGATAATTCTATTCAGAAACCCCGGTTGCAGCCAGAAACCCCCTGCCCAAAAATAGATTCTATGCAGAAACCCAGGTTTCTGCCGGAGGCACACGCCGGGACCTGCCCGATTCGGACCGTCACGATCGGCCATTGGCACCGAACGATATAGAGTTCAAATAAATTTGAACTGACGGCACGCGCGCAGGCACGGGTTGTAAGTCCCTTTGCCCTCCGGCTGTGCGGCGTGGTTGTGACGCCGTGCAAGTCTGTGGCTCGGCCCGGGCGCGGTGCCATCTGACTCGGATCAACCATTGGGGCAGGACGTCTCCTGGCGGATTTGAAGGCTTCAGATGGGTTTAATTTTATAGAGTAGAGTAGTCAAGGAATGGTCCAGCTGAAGATCAACGAGTTGAAGGGTCGAGTCCTGCCGATATCATAGCGGAGTCGGTAGCCTCCGGCTCGCAATTCCACACTTGCATCGGGACTGGTTCAGTGGAGTCACACCCGGCGTAATTCACTCTTGACCGTGTGGTCATTCTGGCACTCGAGGCAGCAAGGAAAACCAGCATGCAGCTGTGCCAAGCCCATGCCGGGTGCATGCCGAGGCCATGCCGGGGGTTGATGTCTGCCTTCAGGTACAGGCAATGAGCGGCAGCAAAGCCTCAGAATACGAGACCATTTCTAACGCGACTCCAGGCGACGCTACACCACTTATGCTGGTGAATATATTTCGGTTCCGGCCGGAGGCCCGGATCACGAAGAAACCCCCGAAAGTTCAATAAGTGGGGGGCTTCCGAATAAGGAGGGGGTTTCTGCCTGTAACCCGGGTTTCTGAATAGAATTATCCCATTTTTTTAAGCCCTCGTTCATTTTTATAGAAAATGGCTCCGCAAATTCCTGATGCACGCCGGCCATCATCCATCAGTTGATGTCATCACTTGTTTCAAAGCGGCTTTCCAGATATGAAACACATCTTCGTCACGGCCTCACTCAACCACCACCACCACGACTGGACCACGACGGTATGCACTTCTCGCTCATGGTTGACCGTCATTTGTCAGGACCATGTGTCCCCCCCTCAAGATTCCGGAGCTTTTGGACCACGCCGTCAGCTTCCTCGATGCCGAGGAAGATTTCCACGCATGCTCACTGGTTAGCCGTTCTTGGGTCCATAGCGCCCAATCCCGGATTTTCTCGGAAATCGAAATAACCGATGTGGACACAAACTCCCGTTTGTTGGCGGTATTCGAGGATTCGCCACACCGCACTCCGGCAAAATGAGAACCCGAGTACACTAAGACAAGACAATGAACGCCCCCCTGACCATTGAATAGAAAACAACTGTTTCTTCTTTCAATCCGAAAAGCATCCGGGAAGTTGTTTTGCTCTTCCACGTGATCCTTGGAGCTAGCGATCCAGAACGCTCCATATCCTTCGAAACCTCTATATTAATATTATCCGGTCGATGTACACTAGGTCCCATGTCCACTAATGATGCCGAGTGCGGCCGGTTGCAGCCGACTGCCACATACGCCGAGGTCAGATGGACGCGCGCAGCGAGGAGGAGATGGGAAAGGCAGAAAATTCACCACCCAAAACGCCGGGGTTCCCCCAGAACGACCGCCAGCTCCCATGAAATTCAGCGAGAGCACCGCGGAAGTTATAACGCGAACGCTTTAATTTCACGGCTGACGCTCGCTCACTCTAGTTTCCAACGATGAAATTTTCAGCTACTCTGCTTTCCGTTGTCGCAGCTGCAGTCACAGGCAGCTCCGCCCTCTTCCTGCCGGTTGGCGAGGGCAACGTCACGCTCCCCACCGACTTGACCCCGCGCGGTGCAAGGGCCCGGCCAAGGCACCTTCAACGGCTTTTTCTGGACGAACTTTGTCACAAGCGGCTTCAACCTCGTTTTCACGAACATCGCTGGAGGGCAGTACGAGGCGCAGTGGCAGGGATCCGGCGATTTCGTCGTTGGGCAGGGGTTCAACCCTGGGAGTAAAACCAGGTTGATATTATCTGACTCCGGAACCGTATGTGTGCACTCAACCAAATTCCTCGAGGGCGATTAATTTCAGCGCTAACTGGGGACCCAACCCCGCTTCTGCTGCTATCCTCTCCGTCTATGGTTCGTCCCGGAGTCGAATATCTCCAGCGTTACAGCTGACCGTATATAGGCTGGTCGACCAACCCTCTCGTTGAGTACTACATCAACGAAGAGGCCAATAACTTCAACCTCGGCACTGCTAACCCGGGGACGACGCACAAGGGCACGGTTGTCTCCGATGGATCGGCTTACGATATCTACGAGCACCAGCAAGTGAACCAGCCCTCCATCCAGGGCACCGCCACTTTCCAGCAATACCTCTCAGTCCGGCAGAACAAGCGCACGAGTGGGACGGTGACGGTGGCGAACCATGTCAATGCGTGGGCTGCGCTTGGTATGCCGTTGGGAACTATGAATTATCAAGTTGTGGCGGTGAGTTTCGAATTGTTGTGCGTTAGTTTTTTCGGCGCTGATATTTCGTTGGCGCGTATCAGGTGGAAGGACTGAGCAGCTCCGGCCAGGCCATCGTCACTGTTAGTTGAGATGGTAGTGATGTACTCGAATCGTCCAAGTCAGTACTCGGCTGCATCGGAATAAATCGATGCAGGAAAACAAGTGTTAAGGGGCAGGGTGAAATGACGCTTTGACGTTGCACTGGATCAACGCTATCGTACTAGCGCAGTGCCACACATTCACTAACCCTGCAACATCCATTGACACACAGATTCCTCGCTTGCGTTTACATTTCACCGCAAATGAGCGTCGGTATTGTACTCTCGAGTCCCCAATACCAGCACCTTGGAGTGTGGACCTTCATTTTCTCACTCATTTGTTCTGTCCCTACCCCATTTCAAAGATGCTCCCAATTGATTCTGTGCCTCCTCAAATCCACCATAGCTCATCGCCCAATGAACTTGTGATAAGCGAGCGGTGCAAAGGAACGACCGTGCATCACAGCTTTGAATTTAACGCGATTCATGTAGAATTTGGTGATGTGCGCGGGATGATTAACCTCTGTATTGCCGGCATGTCACAGTGCAAGTTCTTTTATTCCAAATAATAACCTAGATGCTCTGGGCATGTGTGTAATAATCCATACTTTTGTTTCTCACCACTTCCTTCCGTTGCAGTTTGCCCTGTTTATTTGGGGTGTTGGTACTCAAGTTGAGGGAACTTGAAGGACATACATGAATAGGGTGTTTCACAGTTGAGTTTTTCGGCCCAAATTCTGCCTCAACTCGTGCCTCAACTCCACCCCAACTTGAGCAAAGTTGGGGCACGAGTTGGGGCTTCAACTGTGAAACACCCGAGCATAAGTTCTCGATAAGTTCACAACTTTGCCGCAACTCGATTCAATGCCGACGACATATGCTGAGTCGGGTAAAACTGAAATATGCGCATTTTGTACACTACCACGATTTATGATCTCATTAACAACCTGCGCATCCTCCACCCAAGCTGGCCACAGAGATATGAGGGTCTGTTCGGCGATGATCATGGTCAGGACCTCGAGCTCGATGCGCTTAATTGATCAGCACACAGTTTGTCAGCTCTTTGATCCATGCCTAGGATCGCCAGCAGCTTATACAGGCGGCCATCCTCCAAGTGGAAGGGGACATCGGTGGGTACCTCGAAGAGGAAAGGCTAAATGACGACGACGTGGACATCTTGAATATTGACTCCTCCGATACATCTTCAACATCATCCAGCCCTTCTAGCTCCTCGGATTCATCTGAATCGGACATAGCCATGGCTGAGGTATCAGAAGACGACGAAGACGAGGTTTACGCCGCCAGAATGAGCTCTCACAGCGTGCTTTTGCAGCTCATCTCGGAGACGCGAGTTTTGAATCCACATAGACTTGCCAAGGTGTCGCAGCTCAATCTGGTGCTTGTGGAGTTCAAAGCACACGACCCGAAGAGATTTCGACACAACCTGCGCGTGTCCCCGGAGACTTTTGACAAACTGCTTGCACGGATTGCGGAGCACCCCGTCTTTTGTAATGACTCCCACAATCCACAGACCCCGACCGACATCCAGCTCGCCATCACCCTCTACCGTTTCGGGCAGGACGGCAATGCCGCTTCGGTCGAAGGCGTCGCACAGTGGGCTGGGGTCAGTGCGGGCCTTGTCGTCAGATGTACCCGACGTGTTATCGTGGCATTTGTAAGACTTGAATCGAGTCTACAATAGGGGATTCGTCATACACATGCCCTGGCGAGAAATAAGGTTTGCAAAGTGGTTGCCTGCTGGCAACCGTCTGAGTCCAAGGATGTAAGTCGCAATTAAATGGGATTCGGAGAAGGATATCTTAGCTCTAATGAATAGGAGCCAGCACTCTACGGAATATTCCAGTAGAGCCAAGTGGTGAACAAATAGCGTAAGTATGCACCAAACGGTGCAAGGCGTCGATAGTGAGAGGGTTTTGAGTATAGTTGCCTAATGCCTAAGTGCCTAAATGCCTCTTCTCGGAGAGTCTCGACGAGTAAGGCTAGAATATAGGCTTTAGAGGGCACTGAGGCGACGGTAGTTGTTGATAAGAGTAGATAAGATCAGGTGATCTAAATACATGTGACTCGTAGCTGAAGAGTACTCAAAATAGTAAGTCAACGGTTCCTTACAGCATTCTTGAGTCTACACGACAGCATTATCAGGTGGCCGACAGAGGATGAAAAGGAAGCAGCCAAGGACTGGGTTGAGTCTGTATTGTGCGAGGATTGGCGGGGAGGCTTCTGCATGGTCGACGGTACCCTTGTACCCTTGTTTGAGAAGCCGAGCCATCATGGAGAGGTCTATTTTGACCGCAAGAGAAATTACTCTCTGAATATTCAAGTACGTATGGATTCGAAGATCTGTTGTGCTTCTCTGACGTCTCGACAGCTGGTTACAAGCTGGTTACCCTTCCCAATCTTCGGATTATCGAATATGTCACAGGCCACTGCGGTAGTGCGCACGACTCTACCGCATTTTCTGACTCGCGCACATACAAAGAACATAGCACCCTACTCGAGAAAAGTGCTAAGTGGATCTGGGCTGACTCGGCATGTGGATTGGATTGGTGGTGTATGACACCGTAAAAAAAAACCCGGTTCGCTGCAGCCAAACAAGACATTTAATTACCACTTATCAAGGGTGAGCATTCAGCGATACCTGTCAATTATTATCCAAATATTCCGCAGGTCCGCGTCAAGTCCGAGCACGCGATGGGATCCATCAAAGGTCGATTTGCTTATCTACGTGGGCTCCGTCAGCAGATCGATGACGGTACCGACCACGAGCGTGCGCTAGCATGGATAAAGGCATGCATCATCATTCATACACTTATCACAATAATAGAGGCCAGGAATGAGGATTTGGAATTTTTGGAGGAGTTACTGCGAGAAGGCCTTGCCAATCAAGAACCCCTCCTCCGCCTGCTCTCGGGACTGATGTCCCATCGGCTAGTAGGATATCGCACGGCAAGAAGATACGGGTACACTTGAAGAGGAAATTATTTGCTAGCGGTGTCGCAGAAGATAGAGAATAAATGCAGTTTCTCGTATTATGAGCTGGATGTACTAAATCCACTGAACTAATTCTATGGGACTAGCTAGATATGTTTTGCTGTAATATGTGCTTCTAAGTAGTGGGCGACCAAGTGTGTTCTGCTGAGCCTGTTCCGAAGTCCCACTGGACTCCAGAGGCAGACGACGATGGTACCATGGGACTGAAATCCATGCCCGCAAAGTCTAGGACGCCAATTGGAGCATCGCTCATGGAGCTGCTACCGGCGGCGGTGAATCCAGAGGTAGCGTGCCCGAACAGGCATGCAACCCTTCGACAAATACTGGCAGTAATAACACTCATTATTCTGCAGAGCTACGAATTGCTCGCAGCCTCCGCGGTCATTATGGCTGACGGAGGGAAGTACCCCGAGACTCTCGCTGGGCAAAAATTCTGTGATTTCGGGCGCCTGTTGTGCGATGTAGCCACCAGCACGGTCCGCATAAACGACACGACCCAAACTTCGTTCGACGTGGACCCTACCAGCGCAGATAACCCCAGCGTCAGTCTCATTGACACACCATACATTTTCGCATCGTTCTAAAGCGAACTATATTTATTGTTAATAGTGGTACGTGTACTTGGACTCCGACCGCCCCACGGACGAAGAATTGTATGCCTTCTACTGTGACCCGACCCAAGGCTACTGACCGTTCCCGACGCTACAGCAGTATGCAGTCCCATAGCCCTCAATGTTCTGCTGAGAAGGCCCATGCCATAGCAGGGCGGCCGATTGACATCCATCGTTCCAGCTCCGGCATACGATACCACCATTCCAATATGCCAGGCCCAACCACGTCCCGCCCTACGGCACGCTGGAGCGCTTGTATTACGTACGCTGGTCGCTCTGAGATTAAAATCATAGTTCCCTATACCAAAACTCTCAGATCTACGTAAACTCAACGACATATCTGACGATTCTGGGTGATGGCACGGTGGGTTCCTTTGCTCTATTTTGGCCCTTTGATGAACGGCTTTGGATCGAATTCCGCCCTAAACTCGCCCCCCCTTCAACCAGCCAACTGTTTGTCATATCCTTCGACCCATTCACAAGCCCGTCGAGCATGGGTTCCAGCGAAGAGTTGAACCAGGCCGTCGATAAGAAAGTGTGATGGAGCTCGAGGCCGGCAACGCCACTATGGTCGCTGGGAATAGTAGTGCATTGGCCGTTTCAAACACCGGCGGAAACTGAGGGCCTATCCTCTTGTTACTACCTAACCGTACTAGTTTTCATTATTTACTTCCGCTAAGTACTGGGATGTTCATTCTTTCCAGTGCCACTGGCACAAAGATGTTTCGCTCGCAGTTCCTATTTTTCTTTTTGAAATAGATCATCTCGCTTTTGTTTGGCATCTGTCCGGGTACCAGTATAACTATACGGATTAGGTGCATATTAGGAAAAAATGATTGAATCCGAATCTTCCCTGCGAACCCGACAAGAACCCGAGATGACCCGAATCACGAGCCTGACGATCGTTGCCCCCAGTCTCCTGTGCCGTGTCCTTTGCTCTCGCGTGTCCACTGGGAGCAACGCTACAAACACAATTGAACTTCTGTGTTGACGACTGCGCATTTACAACCCGGGATATGCGCAAGGAATGTTTTTAGAGGCTAACTCCTCAAAAGATCATAGCACACCATAACTGATATTTGTAAATTCGGGCTCTGAAAGAGGTCATCAGAACGCACACAGCAGTGATCCAAATGACATATATTGTCTCTAATGCACAGTAGATATAATTGTTAGGAGCATTACGTTCAAATTCCATGTCTTATTCTCAGGCATTGCTCTTGAACCGTGGGAATCTTCAATGACAATACACGCAATGGGTTAACGAAGCGGCGACGACCATGTGCCCTGCTGAATGACGGGTGTGACGGGTTCGGCTGTCGACTGTGAGAGCTGGTGACTCTGACCGATGGCAACCTGCACCATGGTCAGGATGCAGTCAATCTCGTTCGGTCGCGGGAAGGGACAGTCGGGCGAGGTGAGCTTGTCAATCATGGCGAGGTTGCCCTCGTGAATCAACTACATAACAAATGTCAGAGACTCGTCGAAGAATGACGACGATAGTGACTCACGATCTCAGTACCGAACGGTAGGCGCTGTTGAGCGAGCCGACGACCCACGCGTGGTGCACGCTCGTCGCCTCGCCGGCGAAATGGAACATGCCCAGGATGGGTTGGGTGACATGGCAGTACATGCTCGAGAACTGTCCGGGGCCGAAAAGCGCGAAGGCACCTAGACCGCACCGATATCAGCTCTTGTATTTTCGCTGGTAGCAGGAAAGGACGCACCACGGAGTATTCGTCGCCGTACCAGTTGACGATCTTGTGGTCCACGTGATCGAGGACACTCATGTCCTTGATGTCGTGCATGTCAGCGAGATCGCGCTTGATGCACTCGAGGAGCACCTGCTCGCTCGCGCTATCGTGGCCTTGACGTACGCGCCGATGCGCATGGCATCCTGCGCCCAGGTGTAGCTCACAATCATGTTGCGTCTCCGAGCCGATGCCATATGAAGGATAGACGACCGTGCGCGTCGGCCGATCTGTCGTTGCGGTGCCGCCGACCTGGGGCTGGGGAGTTTCTCCCACCACCGTGTTTTGAATTTGACGGCGACCTTGATGGCAGAGTCGTAATGGAGCGTTCGTGCGCCGTCTGCAACTCCCACGGGAACTCAAGGGCGGACGTGTCGACCATGCGGAGGCAGCCAAAGGGCATGTGGAGATAACGTGCGCGTATTCGGAGTCGATGAGGCCGCTTTCGGAGGTAGTTGACCTTGAGCGTGGTGGGTCTTGTGGACTCGGCCTCGAAGATGGGGGCGACGGCGGTGACACGGCGGCCTCGCTGAATGGGCTGTGTGAGACGATCAATGACGGCGTTCGAAATAACATCTCCGCCTCCCCTGTAACTCGGGTCAGCAAACTTCCACGTGATAGCATGAGAGAGAAACCTACTGAACAGTGAACCACTCGGGTGTTGGCTGGTAGTCGAAGTCCATCGCATCAAGTATCGTCTCAGACAGAGCACAATCGAAGAGGCCTGGATTGGCGATGGGCGTCTGAGAGTTGACGGTCCGAGAATGATGACTTACCTGTGGATGAAGTGAACGTCTCAAGGTATTTAATAAGCTAATACAACAACGGTTTTGTTATGAGCTCTCGTTCAGCAGTGAAGACGGATAAAATTGTCGCACCGGCTCCGGATACGCCTGCTGAGAGTCGTCCACGGGCAAGGCCAGCCAGTCCCGCATCGACCACTGATCGACTGACATCAGTGCCTCCCACCCCTTTTGAAAGTCCTCCGTGAGCATATGTTTGAATGGGTCGATTTTGTGGCCGACGAGGTTGTTGATCGTGTCGGTCAGGCCGTCAACCTTTGTACCAAATGGGTCGAAGTCGCCTCGAGCGTCGGCGGCCTCGAGGCGCGCAGAGGGGATAGGAGGTGTTGTTGAAGTGGCGGATGTTGTTGCCGCGTAGGTCCCGAGGTGGTAAGGATCAGTGATTCAGGGTCGTCGGTTAAGAAATTTGAACAGGGCGAAGGTAGGCTTCATCCATGGAATTTTCGGGTAGCGCATGGCTCCTGCGTCCTGAACAGCATTGTCAGAGCGCTGATGGTGGCGACAAGGACCGTTTGAATCACTCACGAAATAGTCATTAGGTGAGTCGCTGAACCGATGCGTGTATAGACGTCCGCCTGTACGATCCGGGTTGGCTTCGAGAATGTCGTAGGTGATCCCGCACTCGGGACCGAGGTAGTCGATAAGAAGGGCGGCATAGAGTCCAGCGATGCCCGCGCCAAGGATACCAATCCGGATCGGCTCACCGTTCCTTTCGCGCCGAGGAGGACAGAGAGGTGGGAGTCCAGCTTTAGACTTAGCAAGTCGAACTTGTGCTCGAGAATCACGTTTTGGGCGTACTGGGCGCGACGGAGGGCATCCTGAGGTTGTGGTTGGGTAGGTAGATAAGTACGTAGGTACTGAGGTGGGGTCTCTTTAAGATCCAGGACTTGCACTATGTTGGTCGACCAAAAGTAAATCTACATAATCTAATGCGGTCACCCCTCCACAAATGGTGCTTCTCCCGCAACCGATCTGCTTCGCGATCTGGGCAGAGAGTAAGGTTCACTACGTTGGCTCTTTCTATTAGAGCTCGCTGACATCATATAGAAGATTAATTATGAATTCGAACGCCTGATCTGATCACCTATCCTTCAAAGCCCTCGGTGTTTCCCGGTTCGACAGAGGCAACATGGTTTGGAGCACGTTTTATGTTGACCGCATTTTGGTGATACGCGAAATGGCGGTACTTGGGTGCCTCCGACAGCTTATCCACTGAGTACTGAACTGAGTGCTCTTTTGCGGGCGAGAAGGATTGCTAGATTCCACTGCGACCGTGAGCTCGACTAAGTCGACTCAGGGGCCCAGGGACGATGGTGTAAATGGGTGTACGTCGGAATACTTCCTGGTAACCGACGTTCCTGAGCGGAATCCGGACCGTGCTGTGTATACTACGTATCACTCTTTTTTTACATCAGTGTCACGAATACCAATCTACGGGAAGAATGTTATATATAATACGTCATCCGTAGATGCAGAATTTTGTCCCCAAAAGCAACAGCGGTCGGCCCTGCAAAGTCAGGAAAATCTTTCCCCAAGGCGTTGCTTGTTTGACATTTTTTTTCGCGTGCTCATTGCGTGCTGACACTGGCTGTTTGCGCAAATATTGATGTAATTGTAGGACATCGCCAAAGACTGAATTTGAAGCCGCAAGGCAGACAAGAAATTGGCTCATACAGGCAATTGCGAGCAAAAAACCCATGCCAAACAGCAAAAGACCCATTGAGTTACTAGGCAACTGTAGATCATACCAAAAACCAAACCGACAGCATGGTATAAACTGAATCCAGTTTCTTTGCAAAACCGCAGTGTGACCAAGATCTGCAGTCCTACAGCGTAGCTGATTTCTGCGCACTGGCAATCAGCGTGTTTGTGCATCGGCCATTGGAGCCTGTTTTGCAGTGCAAATAGCGATGGCTCCACCAAGCCATTCACCGGCCTCTCACGCTATATTTTGGCGGTGGAGCCATCTGACCGATGGCTGATGCACAGACACTCTATTGACCGGACTTGTCCGCCGTTCTAATCCGTCTAGTCGCCGAACAGTTCGCGGAGATTGGCAGAATCGGAAAATGTGACCTGATGGGAATAAGTGCATAATGACGAAGTTTGCAAGGGCACTGTGAGAGAAGAGGCGTTCTGTGACAGTTGCGAAGGGGAACAACACTGCAATTCTGTATGGAGAACGGTTAATTAACTGCGGCTTGTTTCACGAAGCGGCAAGCATGATATCATTCAACTTCCCATCAAGTTGCTCTGTAAGTTACTTCTATTTTGTATATAGATCTGCTGATGATCAAGACACACACAATGACGAAGGTAGCTAGCTGGTTTTTTATTTTTTGTTGTGAATTGTTAGCCACTTCGTCACACAGACTGAGTTCATACAGCCGTTTTGTGTGAACCATTTGGTGAATTTGGCACCTGGCATGATGACGCACGACCTCGGGAGTCGGTCCAGATTTCGACTCCGTCAGTGCGTGACCTTTAACCCGACGATTGAGTGTAATCGTTCGCTTGCAACACCAACAGTGTCGAACTTTGGCTCGCTGAAATTGATGAGCTATATAATTAATTGCACGCGGAAATTCCTAGTCTATTATAATACAATTGAATATTTGCAATGCGCGTGCTTTTGTGGCAGCAAGAAGTTCCAGAATCCCATGTCCAAATACTCCGCGCTCTCGTATCACCCAGTCCCGCGACGCGATATCCAGTCCGTTCTCCGCCACACGGTGGGCATAGCGCGGCGTGCGTGCAAGATTCGGGATGTCGGGTCGTCCAAGAAGGGATGTCGTGTCGTTTTGAATGCTGTGTTTTTGCGTTTTTGTGTCTTAATTTATACATTTTTGAATGTTATCTTTATCTTTTACTTCATACGGAAGGCTGGTGCACGACGGTACTCGCGAAGCGGCTCTCGCGCGGATCTTCGGCCGAGGAATAGCAGGACCTAGGGAGGCACGGTTAGCAATGCATACAGTGCTCGAGTTCTATAACATCAAAAAAACCACGCGAAAGTGCGAACGCGCAGCACAGACGCCGAAAACCAAAGCAGCGGCGAACGATGTGGGTGAAGGAATGCGAAAGAAAGATATGGGAGTGGGCAGGACTCACATACGGAATCGGCACCATCGCGACCGCGATGCACCCGAAGAGGGTCGATGCCCAGTGGATCCCCAGACGCGCGTACATCGGCGTCGTAAAGAGCGGGAAGCGGCGCCCATGAGGTTGCCTGTGCGCGTTGATTAATTGGTGGGAGGCGGGATCTAAGGGATAGGGAAGGAGGAACGCACGGAAGAGCGACTGCCCCGCGAGCGCGGAGGACGCGTACGGCCCGTAGCAGTCCGCGAGGTACGTGAATACGGCGAGGTACATGATGAACGTCGCCCACATGAACAACTGCCGGCGTTTGTGAGTCATCCCATCGACACAATGAGAAAACAACAAGACAAAAAACCGAGAGGAGGGGAAGCAGGAGAGGGTACAAAACAAACAGTATTAATAAAGAAATAACGAAGGAGGCGCACCGTGACGCCGATCACCGGCACGATCCACGGGATTGCCGCATTCGCGCCCCACGCGTAGATGAACATGCCGGTTGGGAAGAGTAGCGCCGCACCGCAGGCGGCGAAAAGACGCGCTTCGGGGCCACGGATGGGGAAGTATTTTCTGGTTAGTGGGAAGTTGAGTTTAGATTTAGAGTAAACATAAGGAGGAAGGAGGAGGAGGCACAAGGAAGGAAAATGAGAACGAGCTCGGAGCGGATTGGGATAGATTATGGGGAGGAGTGGAATCGATTATGGATTTTATGTGATGAATTGCGGATTGGAATAGGACGGATTATGGGACGCACCGGTAGAGCGAGTCCTGATAAAAGTTCGTTGCGAAGCCGAGGAGGGAGCCGACACTATGTGTTCAATACAACCAATCATTCACAATCGTTCATTCAACAATTTAATGAAGGTAAAGAAGAGGCACGCACGTCATGCCGGCGAAGGTGAGGCCTGCCTCCCCGTGGTTGAAGCCGTAGAGACCCTCAAAGACGGGCAGGATTGACCTGTCGGACATAGATAAATTAACTCTATTAAATCCGACGCGGCGGGCGAGAGAGATACTCACTCGAACATGCTGTACATGATGCCCCACGCGAAGGAGATCCAGAGGCTGAAGAAAAGCACCGTCGGCTCTGTGAAGAGGAGGACTGCGCACGGCGCGAGTAAGCGAGTGGAAATATGCAGGAAGCAACGAGACGCACTGAGCGGGCGCGTCGCGCTGATCCAAAGTAGGCTACTGAGGCCCGCGCGCGTCCTCGGCATGGGCGCGGTAGCGCGTGTCACCCG
>JARJLF010001863.1:0-59045 GCA_029378395.1 Mycena leptocephala
ATTCAAATTTTTGTGTATTGAATGTCGTTATGGGCACCTGTTTAGACTCCTTCCCAAAGCGCTGTGTCCGCCAGAGCTCAGCTTTGCACCGAATGCGGGAGTTCTTCGAAACCTTTGCTGTGCATTTCTCCGGCATTTTTTCCAGAGATGGGTATAGAGTATAGCACTTGGGACAACAGGGTGTACGAATGATTTCAGGCTCCTTGGTGTAGTTCCGATAGATAGTTCGAAGGTCCTTGGGAATCCGGAGTTTCGGAACCTGAACAGAGACTCCCTTTGCAATCAAGGCTACCTGCAGGAGCTCCAGGGCAGTGTTGAGGATAAATTGAAGAGCCTTTAGAATAGTGTTCGCAGTTTCGCGGCTGACACTAGCCTTTAGATTCAACCAGACAATCAAAGCAGAACAGAGCTGGATAATAAGAAGGTCATTGATCACGATGCCTATAAATAATAGATCATTTAACTAAGAAATCATCTGCAAGGATGTTGCGCACCCGGTGAGCCCCTTGGCTTCTCTTTCAAGTCCCACTCCTCATCAAAAAGTTCTTCCACACCAACAGGGCGGGCTCGAGAATTGGGGCTTTTGGCGTAATCTGGCGAACGATTGGCAGCTGCCCGGACCTCATGGACTCGTCGGAGCTGTGTAGTGACTCTACTGCCTGGTATGTGCTGACCATCGACTAAAACCTGGTGCGTGATGCACTCCGGGCAAGTGCAAATTACCTTCTTTCCCATGGAAGAGGTAAGAGGGGAGTTGGATTTCAATCACTGTTGCTCGTTCTTTATTATATATGCAAACCCGCATTAATCAGTACATCTATCAATCTATCCAACGTGAATCAAGAAGCTTTGCTCAGCCATTGCCCTTCCACACAACGCTGATTGTGAGCGGAATAAATCAATGTAATTGATCCGCGGTCTTTTATTAGTTTGATTGAGATCTGCCCACGGCAAACAAACAAAGAACAATTGTTTCTCACACCTGCCAAATCTTTGATCGATTGTGCAACGCCAGGCCAACGCCATGGCCAATGTCCGACCTACGCCGATCAAATGCCATGAAGCCGCGGTCCTGGCACTTGCCGGCTGTGTCAGACACGGTGATTGCCGTATGCCCCGCCACGGAATTACGTCAGGAACACGATAGGGGTGGAAAATGGTTTGCGCACTGATATGAAGTGCTTTGTGGATTAGTACCCTGGAGGTGCTAATTTAAAGTGCTCAGAAAAGCACTAATCCCCAAAGCACTTCATATTAGTGTCAAAATTCACAAATTAGTACCTAGGTACTAATATGCAGTGCATTTACTATCCACAGTGTTGCCGTCCACGTCTGTGACTACTACACTCTGGAATGGAATCGTAGAAGGAGGGGGAGACAGTATATCAGAGAGCTCTGGGTCCTTGGGTCCATGTTCAGCGGGAAGCGCAGATCCAGGGACATAATCTGAAGTAGAGGACGCAATGCCAGCATTGGGGATTATTTGTTGGATGTGGAACGGCAATATATCGGCAGATGGGAGCGCGTCAAGTGCACTCTGATCTATGGGTATGTTGGCGTACAAAGGGTTGTGAACCTTCAGCCAGCGGAGGGCGTTCTGAACCTTTTCTTTGCGGACAATCAGCGGTGTGGCTTTATTTTTGAGCCAATCAGCAGTTGGCGGTTTAGACCCCACGAAAATGACGCAAATCGGAGTGATGATGTCTGCTATTGGGGGAGGTAAGGTCTTGGCAATTGCAGTCGGTTGCTGGGGATAAATGATTATATGACCGTTGACGCCACGCTGAGTTGTTGGTAAACTGGTCTCTTCGTTGTCACCTCGGAGCTGGACTATCCAGCACTTTGCTCTGCATAATGAGATCATGGCTTCTTCTACGATTGTTAATTCTTTTAGCTCAGGTGGTACCGGACCAAGATAGTTGTGATTTGCAGTGGATAGAGGAGGTACTTTATTAGCTTTAAGATCTGTACAGCATCTACGGCAAACGGCGATGACAGGCTCGGCCGAATCTGGGTCGGATTCAATGGAATGAGGTTCAATGAGTAGGCTCGCATACGGGGAATTTTGCATGGGCATGGGTGGTTCGGGGTATCGAGGGTCAAGCCAAGGTTCCGTTCTTGCATCAGGGCTCGACTGCCGATCAGAGTCAACGTCCATATCAGATTCGCCTGTATCGAGATGGTCAGGTCGTCGCAGGAGGTCGAGGTCAAAATCCTCGAAGCTCAGAGTTTTTTTATCTGTTATGGGGCAAAGTTCATTGCAGCTGCCGCAGGCAAAAGTGGCCAAATTAGCGGTTGATATTTCAAGGTTGAAATTACGGACAAGCTTCCGTTTGAGATGGTCGGGTACTACTTGGGGCCACTCTGCGCGCAACCGTTTCAATTCCTTTCGGCGGGCAATACGTTCGGATCCAAGAGAAGTTATGGCCACGTCTGCACCTTTGCCTCGATCCAAGCAATGTAAAAAAGACGATAGATGCCTGCGAAGTTTGCCGGTTTTGTCTGTGGTAGCATATTTCACGCCGTGCATATCCAACAAGCGTCGCAGAGCACGAGAGGTCAGCACCGGAGCAATTTGACGCATAATGTATATTTGAAGACGCGTAGCTGGATCGTCAACCGTTCCGGGTGCAATCAAGGTGTCAGCCTGCGCGATAATCGAGGAGCATGCAATAGCTGCAAAGGCAGATTCTCGGAGAGTGCACAACCCCATACCGATGTGAGTGGCAACAGAGTTGCGTAGTGTAGTGCAATTCGCGTCTTCAGGTACGGCGAGGCCGTGCGCAAGGGCCAGAGTGATCAGAGTACCTTTAGGGAGAACCTCTAAGTCAGAGAACAGGTCTTTCGCTGGGTAAATGTTAACGTGGTCGGCCAACAACACCCTCCGAAGTTGATTGAGATGATGGAACAGTTGAGATCGGGATGGATCAGATAAACCCAGAGATTCGGCCACTAACGTGGCATGCGTATCTGGAAAACGGTCCGCCGACGCGGATAAAAGGGTACTTACAACGTGGAACGACATGGATTGAGGTGAATCGAAAGTGCCGACAGTCTGGACACAAAGACATTTATGTTTTGAGGATGCGTCCCCCGGGGATGGGCAGAGTCCGGTACAAGCCCCGGATATTAAGTGGGATATAATAGCATGACGGGCGCCGCGGATCGTAAGTTTCGGGGGACGGGGAATATGGTGAGATTTAAGCAATTTTATTAAAGCAGACGGCTCTACACAGAAGATATTATGCGTGGGGTCAGGTGATAATAGCAAATGGTCGAGTACATCGTCGGAAGGCGAGGCGTTGGGCGACACAGCAAGAGAATTAAGTAGAGAAGAGGACGATGCGGTCGGCTGGAAGTGCTTGAATTTTGGCGCAAATAACTTTGCCTTTTTTGGTTTAGAAGGTGTGGATGTAGTCAAGGGACGAGGCGGACGAGCATCAGGTGCGGCCGTTGGAAGAGCGACATCTAACATCGATGATGCGTGGGGTGCGCGGGATGAATAATTTATAATTTCAGAGTAAGGTTCAGAGTTAAACACGAAAGCAGCCCCGGGGATGCTGGATCCTGCGAGGAATTAATAGGGGTTTTAAATATAAGCAGAGGAGCACATACTCGTGGCGGCGGAGAGTCCAGGATTCGAGGCAGCTGCAAACGGGAGTTAGTACAGACACGGATACAGATAAAAAAACTCACCGCCAACAGGGAAGGTAGCCACTAAGTCATGCTCATCACTGGGGGAAGGCGAGGTGCTGCCCACTGAACGGCGAGCTCGATGGATGTGAAAACGAGGCAGAAAATTGAACACTGAGTGCGCGCACCGTTTAAAATGGGATGGGTAGGGTCCGAGACGAATCGCCATGCGTCGAATGAACTGTCAATGCGGTAGCCAAGCCCAAGCAAAGAGTCCCGTAGGAAGGCAGCCCAGTCGAGCCCCAAAACGAGGTCTGTCGATTCGAGATCTGAGACTTCGAGCGACAGAGGAAATGATATAGGGTGATGCTGCCCGGCGACAGTGGTGACGAGAAGAGGTTTGGACCGTGAGGTCTCTGGCAGTAAGTCCAGAAAGCGCATAGACAATACAGACCGATTAGATGGCCGGAAAGAGACAGACAGCACTTGAGAGCCTTCAACGAAGATGGACATTGTGGACAGAGGTGGGGAGAGGAGCAGAGGGGGGTGAAAATGCGAGGAGGTTTAAAGGAGTGAATGGAAACAGATAGGGAGTGATGTACGTTACGATCAAATGATACCTGATGAATGTAACCTTGTATAGATATTCACATCACAATTTAGCCTCTTATAGAATGCCAACAATTCCCTAATGGGGAACCAGAATTGGCTTCGAACTTGTTTTTGAGATGGGTACAAAAACCCACTATATACATAGCGGGCATTTATAGGCACTAGATAACAGCTAATTCATTCAACAACTGATCTGGACGTCAAGCTTATCGTGGGCCGCGGCCCTCTATTATAAAGTGCCCTAGATCTCTCGACCACCTCCCACCCTCCCGGCTGAACGTCATGCCCACAACACCCACGCCCTCGTCGTCTTCGGCGGTCCCGCTACCCAGTGGCTGCTCCCCCAGCGACTTCCGCGGTCCCAACTATTCCGGCACAGCCAGCGGCGCATTCTCCGGTACCATCGAATTAATTCATTAATCCATCATTAATCCATCAATATTCCGCGATTCCAGGCTGCGTCGTCGGCATCGCGAGCGTCCTGCAAATCTGCTGCACTAGCGTCGGGAGCACGCCCGCCTTCGTGAATCAGACATGCGGGTGTCCGATCGACCCGGTCCTCCTCCCGAACGCGATGGACGAGTTCGGGAAATGCGCCGCAGGGGAATACAATGCTACGGCGTTGTGCGGGGTAGCGATTTCGAGCGGGGCGGCCGCACGATGGCGGTGGAATGGGGCGCTGGTTGTTCTGGGTGTAACGGTTCTCGTGGGGTTGGTGGGGTTTTAGCGAATTGTGGTAGTCGTGGGTGTATCGAAACTATCACCGCGGGTAAATCCAACGGCACTTAAATTTCAGGTGTCGTTTTCAGCTACGCGCCAAACACGGGTTGGCATCCGGCCTAGCGCTTACGATGCATTTCTCACGGGCGCCTACATAGACGCCCAGGTGCTGGCGTAGTTCGCACATGATGTTTGTTGCGGTCGGGTTTGGTATCGAGATGCCTTGCGTTGTCGCTATGCTGGCCACTCAGATGCCATTACAGGTGCCATAGAGGTGCCCATCCGGCACCTCGACCTGAGGTGCCATGGGGTTTGCCCCCGGTGTATATATCTGCATCTGTTTGGCTTATTCTCCGGGTCAGGACTCTCTTTCATCTTTAAGTAAAAATCCAAACGGTCAATGATTCTGTCGGATATTAACATCTCTCACTCCGTCGTTATTCTGTTGCCAGTAATATGTCTGTGGTTGCCGACATCTGCAACAGTTTGTGCCGGACTCCCAACATTCAACATGAATGTCCGGCTGAGAAAACAGATGTAATTGGATTTGAACCCCAAACAAGGGGATTATTATTGTCAAGCTCCCAGTCAGCCCATTGAATCAGTTAGAGTCGTATCAGTCGACAATACCGAGTCTAAGCTCAGCTAAGACTGTCTGAGGGGGAGAAATATTCCAGAGTCATTTGAAGGTGGGGTGTGGGACCCATGGTCGGTGGCACGTCAACAAGCGAGGTACATACGAGAGGGCTCTGTTGAAGCATCTGTCTTCAAAAGACCGATCTGGCGGGCCTTGGACATGAACATGTCACCAGCCCTGATTTTCTTGTGAATAACGTGAGAATACATCTAAATGCGAACAGAACTTTTGGCCGAGGTCTGCCGACACCGCCATAAAAAATGTTGTAAAATCTAACATGCTTGCTCCTGGAGGAAATAAACTAATCTGAGCTGCTCGGTGGCTGCACAGTATGAAACAACGGGGTTTTTGCAAAATCCCAGGGCTATCATATCATATTTGGGATCACAGTAGAAAGCCCAGGAATCAGACCGACTGGTTGGGGAGTTTGGACTTCCCGATTTGTCGAAGAGGTTTGTGTCTGATCCTGAATGATCGCTCGACGTGCTTGCACAAAGATATGCCGTGGCAGACGGGTTACGAGTCTAACTCCTCCCGAGAAATAGCACGTGGCAAAACTAAGTTTTTGCAACCGGTCTCACCTTAAGCTTGGAGGGAGGCCGCACGAGTTGCAAAGGCCAAACAAAAAGGTAGCTACGAATTATCCATAAGAAACACGAGGCTGTGGCGAGGCCGCCGAAACGTCAAGAACACGACGCGGAATGATATAATCAAAGCCCCATAATACATTTAAGTCTCACGCACGAACCACTCTGACGTCCCGACTCGGAGCGGATAGCCGGGTTTGCAATTGGCAGTAAAAATTCAACGGGCGTCCTGGTTAACTCGGGTCAACCACGAGTCAACAGTCAAAAGAAATTGATCGAGGTAATTTTACGCTCAAGATTCAAGATTCAAGCTTCATTTGAACACGCGTTCAGACTCGTGTTTCCAGCGCTGTCCCGCCTTAAACCCGCCGATAATGATATCGGCCAATTCTCATTCCCATCTCCCTCTGTTTGACCTGAGTTTCGCCCTTCAAATAGAAGTCCCTCATCCTCCTCCCTCATGCACAGCGTCCGAAATTTTGGAGAAATCTTACAAATAATAATAGGAATATCCACAAATAGCCTATCTAATCTAATATCATGCATACTGCCACAGAGACTCCTTAACTGATTGCCCCCTGTGTCAGATCCTTATCAATGCCTTCCCGACATTGCGTGGCGACTACGAAGCACGGACCAAATACAAAGTGAGAGTGAGTCTTGTTCTCGGCTTGTTCTACTCTCCCTTTTCAGCAAAGCTCGATCAATGCGAGGCCTCGCCCAAGAGCTCTTCGACGAAATCATCGACCATTGTTATGAGGGCCCCGGGGGTGCAGCTGCCGTGAATACCTGCGGTTTTGTCTGCAAACGATGGCTACCTCGCAGCAGATTTCATATGTTCTCTCGCATCATTCTGGATGCAGATAATCTTCCGCTCTTCATTGATATAGTCGACTCATCCTCACTTCCCATCCTCTCCTTCGTCCGGCACTTGACATTGCGCTTCGTGCGTAAAACTCTGAACGACGAACTTCTCAGCAGAATACACTGCTGTCCCAATCTTGCAGGTGTAGAAGCATATATTGTCGAGTTACCTCCACCGCATGGAGAGGACGGCCTCCCACAATTTTATCGGGCCCTCCTAAACCATCTGCCGTGCTGGGCATCCAACTCTCCCTCGCTCGCACATTTCGATTTCAAGGTCGCTGGTGGGCTCCTGGAGCACATTACATTTGGCAAGATAATCGATATCGTAGCGTGTATTCCTTCGATGGAATACTTGGGAATCCACGGAGGCCTTTTATATATATCTCCAGGCTCAACGCCGAGAGATCATTCACTCCCGAGCCGTTGGCACACTTTGGACATGAACATCCGCAATGTAGATGTTTTCCTTTCCTCGCTCCCCTCGCTCCCGGTTATTCCAGCTCTGCGGTCTTTGGCGTTTGGGAGATCATACAGCGACAACATGGACCATGTCAACGAATTTCTGCAGCGCGCGGGCGGAGAGCTCGAGTCCCTCTCGTTGTCGTTTGGGGCAAGTCTCAACGTTGAGCACGGTCAGTTCCTTTTCCTTGAGGCATGTTTAAATTCTAATGTCTCTTGCCATAAGCTGAAACTGTTGACCGACTCGTCCGACACACACCCAAGCTCCGAAATCTTAAACTTTGGTTTGCACACAGCCCTCCTCTACTCGCCATCCTATTGGTTCTGCCCCCTTATCAGTGGGACACCATCACCTTCGTTTCAACGAAGGAATACGGCTTCGACAAGAATGCCTGGAGCAGAATCGACGCAGCCCTCGCAGACTCACGATTCCACAATTTGCGGCGGTTTCATTTCAGCCTCTCAACGAGCACAAGCGATACTTCATCGATGATTACACCTGCGACGAAGGTTTTTATGCCATTGGCCAGTGCTCGCGGGATTCTGGGGTGACGAGTGGGATGCTTTTGTTTTGGGAAGACTGTGCTGCGAGGTTGATATGGCGGGCGGACAGTGATATCTAGAGACGGACATTACATTGCATAAATACGTACTTGCTTTGATAAACTCCATCAAAGCCAAGCTGTACAGCCTGTACTACATCAAAGCCACGCCTCAGAAGGCGATCCGTTGTGCGTCGAAGCCAAGCTATAACAGCCAAAGCGAGTTATCAGATTCTTCCAAGAATCAGGTCATTGCTGTATTTTCAACCAGAATAAGGCCTAGGCGACGACTTGAGATCTTTCGATTTGGCAGGATGTCGCATGCAGGAGTTAGAAGATATCTTATTGGACTAATCTCCGCGGAGAAGAGGTAAAGTCGAGAGGCCAGTTTTGAGAGCGTCGTTGTCTCCACTGCTGTCCAAGAACAATCAGAACTGGAGCATCGAGCGTTTCAGCCGCAAGAAGAAGCAGAGTTAGAGTATGAGTTTGCTGGAAAGATGAGATGGGCAGCCTCGGCGCAAGCCGGATCCAAGTGCCAAGAAAATTGGATGGAAACAATGCCCGGTGCCGAATTTGGCACCGATGGACTCACTGTGGTGCAGCGCTTTCAAACTTTTGGGTTTCAAGTCCATAAGCAGAGTTGGAAGGCTTCAGACACTCATGAAGAGAGAGAAGGAGTGAAGAGAAGAGAGCGACGAGATGAGCCATACAGCGGATCAACGATGTGTGACTTTGATGTGGCCACTCAACCGGGATTAACCAAAGGCAGCGTACACACACATTCTGAGACCCGACACATTCTGACCAGAGGCACCACATTCCCGTGAGAGGCAACACATTCTCTCCCAAATGTGTTGCCACTGCGCAAAACACAACACATTCTGTGGTGCATGTCACGAGTATCAAACCTTCAAAAATAAGACCAACAAAATATAAACACCAGTCTTTCCGTGCCACAGCCAGATACTGTCTACGACGGCCACTTCAATTCGCTTGAGATAATGAATAAATAAAGACTTTTGATTGTTCAGGGGGATGTCACTACGAGAAGGGAATAATTATACAGTCGACGGGCAAGAGATCCCCGTCGTTGTCGGTGATATCATATCTCTCGTCGGTGAGATCGATTACGAAGGCAGTCGGCACTCGAGGAATAGGCCAAACTGAGGTGAGCTCGGGGAGGTACTCGATCCGCTGCACCTTCAACTTCTGGGTGACTGAAAATTGTCCGGTGTGCACAAATGATGTGATCCCATCTTGTCAGAGTGTATCTGACTCGAGGAGATCATTGGGATCGTCAGAATCTCCAGAATATCTAAGAATGATTCTGAATCATAACGAACAGACGGACGTACCCTCTTCGGCTAAAGATAATGTGAGAAAAGGTGAAAAACATGGCAAACGCCACATGCGTACCTTCTTGACGGGTATCTAAATGTGATTTGAGAAGGAAAGGAACACCGAGATATGATTTATATGTACCTCCCTCGTCAGGTCCTTGATCATCGGTATCTAGCGCGAATACGAGAAGGCGGGAGAATAAATAAAATACAATGCACATACCCATAGCATCTGACTGAGGGATTGTGCTGGAGGATCGACTCGGACAGGATGTTTGCATCAGCGCTGCTGTGATCAGGAATTGCGCTGCATCAGACTCAATGAAGCTGGGGGCATACATCTGGGCCAAATTAGCTTATGGTTAAACAGTGGCATCACTACAACGCACATAATTTTGAAAATCCATCACCTCACGGGCCTAGAGCCTGTGAATCAATTCCTGCTCCGCAGAGGCCAAACATGGACGTGTCGTGAACGCGACAACGTCAGCACCCGACGCGTTCTGAGCCAGAAAATTTTCAAGATTGGGTATATCGATCCATTCATGGTCTAGGAATTGGCTGGGGTTCGAGACAATGAATGCAGGAGAATGGACCTGTCATGCGACGCGTCAAAAAAAAAGTACAGCGACGCGTGCTGGCACGACGTACGTAGTTTCTGAAGCCCATAAATTACCAAGCTGGAAGGCCATCAAGGAAGACGTAGTCGCTAAGTGCGTGCTTCGAGCCATTGACGCCCGGGAGAGACATTTTAATGCGCTTCTGTGTCGATGAAGCCGTTTGTGATGATGGCAAGGATGGTGGTGGTAGTGGTCAGAGGAAGAGGAAGAGGCGGAGAAAAATGGGTGGGACACGTGTCATTTCCCAAAGGGCCCTGCCCGGAGCCTCGCTCAAACGCGACACATTTCTAAAAAGGAAAGTGTCGCCGACTCAATCCAAGGCGACACATTGATGAGAATGTGTCGCCTTTGATCTGAATGTGTCGCCTCCGACAATGTGTGTGTGTGTTGCGTCCTGTATATCCTCCCACTCAACAGCAACTCAACAGCCTTCAACGGCATTGACAGATTGATTCCCCCTGGCCAGAATCAAGTCACTTGTATAAATAACCCGCATTAGATGTGCGGCAGGCTCATGACCTGAGACCTCTCATGACCTCTAGCAGTACCCCCCACTGGCCTATCAAACTGCGGTTCGAGGATCGCGTCCGCGTTGCAGGAGAAATAGTTGCAGGCCACGTCGATCTGAATATAGTACTGGCGAACGAGTTGCACATCCAGCGTCTATGGATTAAACTCAGAGGAGCTATAAAGACGTACGCTCTATTCAACGTGCCCGGACAAGGATGATACTCTTTTAGACAAATCACAGGCTCGGGCGAAAAACCGGAGGTAGACTCTGTTCCCGTAAGGTCTGTCTCGCTTCCTTGGGTGCATTAGCTAAATGTTCGCAGCTAATTCGTGAGAAGCAAACACTTTGGACCCCAGGGAGTGCATTTCCCAAGACAGGATCTCAAGTTCTGTCGTGTCCCTTTCAATTCCAGCTCCCGGAGAATTTACATCCATCCTTTCACTGTTCCTCTGAATCAACTTCCCTTCACGCTGGTGCAATCTCTTATTCACTAGAGGTCATAGCCGAAAGACATGGCCGCTTGCATGCAAACCACCAAATCCGCAGGCTCATTTCGGTTGTACCTGCGGCCACCCCCGAGCAATTACTAACCAGGGAATCTTTGCGGAAAGGTTGGACGGGTCAATGGCGGGACATCATACAGGAAAAGAAAATACGACAGGGGATCTGGGGTGATTACTCCCATGCCCGTGCAATTGTGCGTTTTTTTCTCCTGACGAAAGACTTGGTTGCTGACTTACTCTACAGCTTTCTATCCCCCATTTGCCTTCTTATCCCATCGGCACGCCCATACCCTTCAGACTTCAGATTTTAACGGAAACCAAGCTGGTTCACCGTTCTGATCGTCCAGACAAAAACGGAAAGCCTCTGTTCCCCGCACCTCCAACACAACCCTCTCAGTTAAAACAAGTTCTTCGCCGCGTGACAGAAATCATCGTTCGAGATAAAACTCGCCGTCAAACCGATACCTTTGACCTCCCACTGACCCGAGGGTTGGACGACGTCGAGATACAGAAAGCTAAATTGCTATGCGAAGTTCAACCGATAGTCGATGAACCCCAGTGGATTCCGCTAGATAAGGATCGCGGCATTTGGAAGCGTTCGGTCACATTCACTCCGACATTACTGTTTCCCTTTTCACCCTCGCTTAGCACCCAAACGCTGGACTGGCAGGTAATGCCTTTCCCCTTGCTCAGTACCCTCAGCTAACTCCTGCTTACAGTATGAGCTTCGCTTTGTTGTTCCCTTTCCGGGCACGGGCAACGACTTGAAGATCTGGACACCGATAGAGCTCTGTGCCAGCTCAGCCAGTCCTGTGTCACCAGGGGCAACCGGCTCAGCTAGCCTACCACCCACCAGTATTCACCTGTCTCCGTGCGCCTCATTCCTGTCTGAAGATATATCATCCGCTGAAAAATTAGCAGTTCCTATTGGTCTGGCAAGGACCATGACTGGGGCGATAACTCAGAGGATGGTGATATGTCAGTGTCAGTGGATGACGCGGTCGGATTTGTAGACGCCATTTTATCTTTGGCGAATTCTTAAGCAATATCGGGCACGAACCTATGAATGGTCAAGTCAGAGAATTGCCCTCGGGCATGTTCCCTCACATTTGTCTTTCTGCGCTTGCTAGTTCCGTTATTGATAATTTTAGCCCCCCTGTCTTGGTTGTGCTCCTCTCCTTTACTGGCTCTCAGAATTGCCTTTCTCTCACATTGCTTTCACACGTCTCGATTTATTTGGGTTTCCGATTCGCACACTCTGAAAATGACCTGGTTGCGCAAAAGCCATTGTAGCCATTCAATGGCTTTTGGATCGTGCGCAAAAATAGCAGGCAAATGGCTCCACAAATTCTGTGGCCATTCAGGTCATATTTTAGCTGTGGAACTATTCCGTCGCACACGGCCAAAAAAAGCCATCAGATGGCTCCAACCACACACTATTAGCCCATAGCTCAGAAATAGAGCAAGAAAATAAAGGACAGTGAGCAATGCAACATTGATCACGTTCACTCATGCCGTCTCCGCATTGCGGATGCATTTTGGGGAGGACCAGTGTTGAAGCATGTCCCATCAATCCCATCAAAATGTGTTGAAGATTTGTTGATCGGGGGTGCCAAGTTCAACCGAATGCAACTAGGAATTATGTTTTGGCTGAGCTCTGCAAACCCACAAGGATTCAAGCGCTTGAGCGGAGTATGCCATTTATATATCCGCCTGAATATTCAAAGTTCGGGCCGAGTACAGCCAGCTCCAACAAGTCCTGATTTAGGGCACAACGAACTCGTTTGCTACTTCGCTTCCAGCACCGATATAATTGCATCTTCGGTTGCCCGCAGGGTCTTGTGGCCGAGCCGTGCCCGGCAAGTAACTTTGTACCCGGACTCCGCTCTAACATCTATCGTTTCCGACGTGGCTTTAACTTGTCAGAACATTCCGTCAAGAGTGAACATCCTCAGCATCCTTGGCTAGCGCCCTCGACATCCTCTGACTGTCTTTGACGAGACAAACCTGGAACAGACGGCCCGTGCTCTTGAAAAGTCGTCCGACAAACCAACGAGAAAATGGCCGAGTCGACAACACAAGGGAGCAGCCTTCCTTCGGCAATTGTCCAGCAACGGTCACTGCTCATCCGACTCAAGTACCGGGCCATCACCTTCGTGCTCCAGAACCTGCTCATCGGCAAGTCCTTCTTTCATGACGTGGAGGACTACTTTATGCCCCCCGCGATCCGCCCCGACGTCATCAAAACTTACCCGTGCCGGAAGCACCTCCCTGTGCGGTACGCAGCTGAATTCTGTGCCATGAAGCCCCTAACCTCCGCTCAGCATCTTCCTCCCGCCTTCGGACACCAAGACCCCTCTCCCCGCGCTCTTCACAATCCACGGCGGTGGCTTCATGATCGGCAGCCCGAAAGACAACGACGCCTGGAACGCCGCCTTTGCAGCGCAGCACCATGTTCTCGTCATTGCCCTCAACTACGCCAAAACCCTCGCGAACCCCTACCCCGGCCCGACCGACGACATCGAGGCGCTCCTCCTCGCCGCCCTTGCCGACCCCTCCCTCCCGCCCATCCGCGTAGCTGCCCTCCTCGGCTGGTCCGCGGGCGGCAACCTCACCCTGAGCGTCGCGCAGCGCCCCGCCGTGCGCGCCACCGGCAAGATCAGGGCGCTCGTCCCGCTGTACCCGGTCCTCGACTTCACCATGCCCGAGGAGGCCAAGATCGCGGGGCGAAGGTACAAGCCCGCGCTGGGCGGGTACCGCGGAGATGGGAAGGACTTCGTCGCGGACCTGGGGGACGTGTTCACCTGGGCGTATTTGCCGCTCGGCGCGAACCGGCGCGACCCGGGGATGAGCCCGCTGTTTGCGCCGAGGGAGAGCCTGCCTGAGAGCATATTCATGCTGGGGGCCGAGCTTGACATACTGGCGCAGGAGGCGTGGCGCGCGGCGTGTCGCTGGGGAGGCAGACGGGTGCCTCAGGTGGCGGAGATTCCGGGGAAGGAGGAGTTCCTGGGGGAGGGCGAGTTGGTGTTGGACGACGAACAGTTTGCCTGGGAGGACAAGGCGAGTGGGGTGAGATGGTTGTTGGTGCCGGATACCGTGCATGCGTTTGACCAGAGCTTTATTGGACTGATTTTGAGGGATAAGGTGCTCGTGGAGGATGCGACGATTAAGACGGACAAGACGATGCGGATTATTGGTGAGTGGTTGCTGGAGGGTCCGTTCAAGGACGAGGGGACGGCGTAGGGAGAAACTCAAATGAAAAAAAATGTACTTGTAGGATATTTGTGACTGCTTTCTATGCCGGACTGCGTACCTGTATCATTTTACTTGTTGATTTTCCTGAATTCATGACCCAGATACGGAAGCGGCAAGGCTGCAGGTCTGCATCCCATTGCAGAACTTCGACAGCAGACAGCACTCACTCGACTCGACCCGAGCCCATGGTTGATTCGCGATATCCCGTGTAACCCCATGATTCAATCTCTAGGATATTCCTGGCCGCAACGCAAATACGCAACTGTTTACAGGTGACCAGTACCATTGACGACAGGCAGATGGTACTCAATCTTGAGCGAAGTTAACTTGTCCAGAGCATATCCTCAGCATTATTGACTAGCGCCGTCGACATCCTCCGACTGTCTTTGACGAGACAAAAGCTACAGAATCGATCAATGCAGATATTAAAATGCATGGGTGGGTCTACAACATGCGAGGCACGAGCACTAATATTGTTGTAGCGTCTGTCTACGAGAGACTAGGGTGGGTCTAATAAATATCTTATGCTGTGGCGGAGCAAAGGTCCTCGGAACACCTATGGCCACCGTCAAGATCGAGTTATGAGCTCATTGACACCGAGAGCGGGTCCTGTGAATTTACTAGTAGTACAGTATGCTCGACGGCAAGTTGAACCTCGGGTTGGGCCAGGACCATGGCCATGCGCCAGGGCCGAGGGCGGTAGCGCGCTAAAGGACAAGGCGAGTGGAATAGGATTTATTTTTCATTCATCCTCTTGCGAAATTTAAAAGGACAGACTGTTTCTAAAAGATCTAACCGGGTTTGCCGACGGAACGGAACTGCTGCCGGGTCCCACGATCACACGTAAGAGTCTCGGGCCTCGGCTTTCTACTTACGGTCGACTTCCCTCTCTTTGACGGCACTCAACATCCTCTGAATCTCTGAGACGTCCTACAAACCGACGGGAATATGGCAGAGTCGACGACCCAAGCGAGCAGCCTTCCCTCGGCAATTGTCCAGCAACGACCGCTACTCAGCCGACTCAAGTATCGGGTCATGGTCTTTGCACTGCAGAACCTGCTCAACGGCGCGCGCTTTTTCCGCGACGTGAAGGAGTACTTTATGCCCCCCGCCATCCGCCCCGACATCATCAAAACTTACCCGTGCCGGAAGCACCTTCCTGTGCGGTAAGCAGAAAGTCTGCAATGAATCTCGACTAACACTCCGCCCAGTATCTTCCTCCCGCCTTCGGACACCAAGACCCCCCTCCCCGCGCTCTTCGCCATCCACGGCGGCGGCTTCATGATAGGCAGCCCGAAAGACAACGACGCCTGGAACGCCGCCTTCGCAGCGCAGCACCATGTCCTAGTCATCGCCCTCAACTACGCCAAAACCCTCGCGAACCCCTACCCCGGCCCGACCGACGACATCGAGGCGCTCATCCTCGCCGCCCTCGCCGACCCCTCCCTCCCGCCCATCCGCGTAGCTGCCCTCCTCGGCTGGTCCGCGGGCGGCAACCTCACCCTGAGCGTCGCGCAGCGCCCCGCCGTGCGCGCCACCGGCAAGATCAGGGCGCTCGTCCCGCTGTACCCGGTCCTCGACTTCACCGTGCCCGATGCGGCCAAGACCGCGGGGCGACGGTACAAGCCCGCGCTGGGCGGGTTCCGCGGAGATGGGAAGGACTTCATCGCAGACCTGGGGCACGTGTTCGCCTGGGCGTATTTGCCGCTCGGTGCTGACCGGCGCGACCCGGGGCTGAGCCCGCTGTTTGCGCCGAGGGAGAGCCTGCCCGAGAGCATATTCATGCTGGGGGCGGAGCTCGACATATTGGCGCAAGAGGCGTGGCGCGCGGCGTGTCGCTGGGGAGGCAGGCGGGTGCCTGAGGTGGCGGAGATTCCGGGGAAGGAGGAGGTGGTGGGGAAGGGCGAGTTGGTGTTAGATGATGAGCGGTTTGCGTGGGAGGACAAGGCGAGCGGGGTGCGGTGGTTGTTGGTGCCGGACACGGTGCATGCGTTTGACCAGAGCTCTATTGGACTGGCAGTGATGGATAAGGTGCTCGTGGAGGATGCAACGATTAAGACGGACAAGACGATGCGGATTATTGGTGAGTGGTTGTTGGAGGGTCCGCTCAAGGACGAGGGACCGGCGTAAGGAGAGGCTCAAATGAAAAGAAAAAAATGTACTTGTAGAATAATTGTGACTGTTTTCTATTCCGGGCTGCGTACCTGTATCATTTTACTTCTTAATTCTCCTGAATTCACGACCCAGATACAGATGCGACAGGACTACAGGTCTGCATCCCATTTCAGAACTTCGACAGCAGACAGCACTCACTCGACTAGACTCGAGCCCATGGTTCGTTCGCAGATATCCGGTCTAACCCCATAATTCAAGCACTAGACATGCCTGGCCGCAACACGCAACTGTTTACAGGTGACCAGTACCATTGACGACAGGCAGATGGTACTCAATCTTGAGCGAAGTGCCGACAGGTCCCCCGCAGTCCCCAATAAGTGTCTCGTTCCCCAGCTCCGGGATAGTCTGGTTCGAGATACAGACTTGGTTCTCCACCGGGGAATTTGGCTCCGGAAAGTTCTGGAAGACGCAGTCGGTGGCGAAGCCGTCTGGGGGGCAGGTCGTGCAGGTGATATCCCATTTCCTTTCAAAACAAATCAGTCAAACCACAAAAAGATCGAGAACAGCAATAAGCACGACGCACTGGAGCTCCGCGGGCCCCGTCATCAGTTCTATGTCCCCAGCACTTTGGACGGCGGTCAAGGGCTTTCCGGGAACTTGGGTGTGTCTGTGAATAAAACCACGCACGTAAGTATCGAAAATGAGTTCCGGGACGGATGGGAGACGTAGTTGTATAGAACAAAAATGAAAACGCACTCGATGAGGAATTTTGAATCCGATTTAACGAGGTTCCACCGCCCAACGGATGCCGGGGGGACCCAAAAGGCGGAGAGGAACGGGCCCGTGAGCTGTAACATGCCCAGTTCCATGGGGCCGAGGGAGAAGTTGCCGTCCTGGTGGGTGAGGTTGGGGGTCATGAACGAGACGTTGCTGGCCGCGGGGGGTGAGCACGTCATGATAGGCGGAGGCCGCCGATCGCGAGCGGGGTTCGCGGATGCGGATGGAAGGGCGAGCAGAACGGCAGAGAGCAAAACGAGCGTGGTGGGAACCATGACTGGGGGAACAAGAACGAGCGAAAGGGACCAAGTTGACGATGCCGTCGGCATCAGAGTAGTTTTATCATCTTTTACTTATCATGCATGCGCGATTCGTCGCAGCGTGAACCTCCATGTGGATTGCTGATGCACTGCATTAAAGTGATGCGAGTGATCCCATGGCGCTCACTCGTACTAAGTATAGGCCGCCTTCCTCCTCGCATTCACGGAGGAGCACAAACGAGTGGCCGGTCAACGTAGAAATTCAACCGCTATTTGACGAGGATGAATAGAAATCCACTATCCCGGATGAATAAATCAACCGGCGGTTTACGAGAATCAGCCGCGGATCATCGACCATCCTCGGCGATCACCGAACCCAAACACATACGCGTTTTGATCACCGTTGCGGTTGTTCGCCCCACTCCTCAGTTGCCCCTCGTTCACGCACCGATTTTTCCCCCAGTGCCTGCGTTTCCCTTCGCAGTCTTCTTTCATCCGCTCCTTTATTTCAACACTGTGGGATCACTCTGCTCCTATTTCACGTTATATACTATATCCTATTAACCTTTATATGCGACCTGTTTCAACCATATTACTCGTCTCCTGTTGCTATCCTTCTAGGCTCTCGTCGTTCCCGTCGTTCCACTCGAGCCATTGTCACTCGAGAGTCGAGATCAGGGCTTTTTTACATGTGAATTCTCGTGAAATTACTGAGAAGGCTTGGTCGCGCTTGGGCGTGCCTGTGTTAAATCAAATGAATGTGCGTTACTTCCAGCAGGAGAAGCCGTTCGACTCGAGCTCTTGGCCATAGAGAGGAAAGGAACAGACCCGGACAGAGTCAAAAATCATGATTAATTGAGTTCAACCAATTGGAAAATCACAAGGATCCAACTGAGTCCATGTGGACTTGAAGACTGGCAAAAAATGTCCGCGTTGAGAGAAGTCCCGGTGCCCAACCCTCCCAAACTTTACAAATATCCGAGGTCGATATTGGTGAGTTGATGGAGGCCGTGAAGTCCGGACCGCAGTAGGAAATATTGAAATTGGAGATTGGGCTCGAGCAAGCAGAAATGATCTCCAGAAAATTCAGAGGTACTGGGTTCTTGACGGCCCTTGCAACCACGAACATAAGCAATACGAATATGATTCGGTCAATGATGGCGATGAGGAGAAGGATGGGACCCGATGCGGGAAGGGACGGTAAAGAAAAGGTCACAAGAAACTGAAAAGTCTCCCCAAGGTGATAATTTGGGTGGTAAGGCAAAGACACCAAGATTCAGAGACTATTCATGTAACTCAGAGAGATCTCCCAGCCGTTATAATTCTGTAATGTCACCAATGTCGGTAACATGTTGAATATCGGGCATCTCGGGCATCGAACATAAGTGTAAACTTGTCGAAGCTAATGGGAATTCGAAGGGTTTTCTGTAACAGCTGATTTTCTACATTTTTCGTTCACTGTAACACCTTCCTACGGTCCGATCAGTGCATTATAACCAGAACTAATTTCTGAAGAGAAAGAAAAGGAAAAAATGAACAGGAATATGCCCGCATTTAGGGTTCGGGCCGAACGAGCAATCTCTGGGCGAAAGCCATAACCCATTGGCCGCGCAGGGCCGGGGTGCTACCGAGCTTCAAGCGAATTAGTTGAACCATTGGATGGAATTATAAATTCCGACAAGAAGGCCGATGATTGAGTGATCATGACGTCTAGGTATTGACATGCGTAGTATCTTTGTTTAGGGTGTGACCAAGGTAAGGTACTTTGTATGCTCCTCCTGCCATTTCCTCCATTTCCCCTCGAAGTAATTAAAAGCTAATGTGCTGGGATCCGAAGTTCTAGTGTGCTGTATTGTTATCCTTAAACGACGTTCAAAATCAGTGATCAATTCAATGGGAGGGTCGGGAAATGTCTGAATTGATTATGCATGTGAGTGCCTACATACTTCATCGTAATCCAGGACTAACCTTTAGCCATTGCACAACGTTATGGAAATCTTGCTTTTGCAAACCGCTAAGGATCCCGCTAGGCCAACCATGCGTAATTTCATCCAGGGTCGGGAGAAAGTCCTCGTGGGGTGAACAGGATCTCAAAAAGAAACTCCATCCATAAATCCGAAAGCTAATCTCCAACGATTATGCGAGCTGTGTATTACAATGAACACCACTCACCCAGAGGTGGGCTCCGCTTGACCGTTAATCACTGCTGTCATCACCCGCATACCGCCACATGCAAGGGCCCAAACTGTAGATCCAAAGCTAGGTTCCTTATGGAGCGTCACATCTGAAACGGAGATAAATAATTCTTCCAAGTGGCGCCGCCGCTGTCCGTCGTCAACAATTGCACGGAGAGGACAGATTGCTTCTCGTAGCTCAGCAAGCGAGAGGCCCAGAAGATGACGAAGCCGAAGCAAAGCCTTTTCTCCCAGTGGGTCCAACCCCTGCCTGGGAAGGAGTCGGTATGCACGAAGAACTCGGGTCAGTTGCGGCGAGGTCTCGACCGAAGCTCTTTGGTGAACGTGGATAGTCGTAATGTCGGTTGCTTTGCACTCGGCCCAGACATTATCACACGAAAGCATGAAATGGTAGTCCTCCCAGAGTTGAATCAAACCCAGGGGCAACGGGTGAAATTCCTAGACTCAGAGAATTCAATTGATCTTTAATCGGACATGAAGAAAATACCTTCAACCAATTCAGGAAGCGCAAGGATACCTCAAAATCCATGTGGGTCTGAAATTCGAACAACAGATCCGTGTTTAATGAATGCAGAAGGGAGGCAAGTTGGGGAGAAGGCTCGATAGACGTTGCGTAGTCGAGCCCCCAGCTTAATCGCCTGCCCACAAATTTGGTCAAATCCTGCCGGGTTCAAGTCGTAACAGCTTACCAGCCCACATGCCAACCATCGTACTGCACCGGGATGGGTCGATCACTGTCTCTGCATGACATGGCCTTCAGCATGTGATATACCAAATCAGCGCGGTGCTGAGCACCCCCGATGTAGAATGGGCCCGATCGGGTTGAGTCGGCGAGGAAGTCCAGGAATGAAGCATGGTGCGCAGTTCGGTAGCTCCTGATATCATCTTCTTCATCTTCTTCTGGCATGCTGATAACAGAATGCAGGCCACGTAAAATTAAGCGATAATCACCGAACTCGAGTTCGAGAAGCTGTTCAATATGAAACATATGTAACTCCAATTCAGCAGCGATAACGGTCAAAATACGAAGAAGTTGAGGGCGATAATCCTGAGGAACAAGAGAAAGGATCTGAAGATAAAGTTGGTCCAGCGTATCAAATGGCGATCCAGAACCACGTTCTTTGAGCCCCATAATAATGTCGAGACGGTCTTTGGGGCGGAAATTTTTATCGTCGATGAATCTTATGACCGTTGATGCATAGATAAAATATCCAGACGATTTATTGACAATGCCTTCAACAACTTCCGACGAAGGCCAAGGTTGAGGAACGGTAGCCATCGTGATGCGGTGCTGTCGATGAATCCTGAGGAATTCGTCCTGCAGGTATTTGCGGACGTCCTCGAATGACTGGTTGATGTAAAAGGCCAGTGAAACTCGGCCAGACCCGGCTCCCGGAAGATCTGGGTGATATGAGGTTCGGGTCTACTGGTAATGAAAAAGCGAAGAGGGATGTTTTCTTTGTCGACTGCATCCGCAATTGACCGCAATATTTCCTTTTGAACGTCATGCCCTTCACATTCATCCAACCCATCGATGAGAATCGAGACGGGCTGGACAAGAGCAAGGTTTCGACATGGTTCGATGATCAACGCCTGAAACTGGTTGGGCAAAGATCGGTCGACAATGGCTGGGTCAGTCTCGATCTTCTGCAAGATGAGGCGATTCAACGAAGGGAGTAGGAGTGCGAGCTGGTATGCGATAGTTGGGAAGAGTTTCTTGGCATTTCCACGCGACGAATCACCGCGTTTGAAGAAGAAGCTCCCTCCAAGTTGATCGTCTGCCTGTAGCCTCTGACAAAGGGACTGAGCAATGGCTGATTTGCCCGATCCTGCAGGTCCATGCAGCCACAGGATGCTACTCTGTCTCTTCTCGCAGAAGTCCAGATCCTCAGATGATAGCCCATCATCCTCGTCGTCCTGTGCATTCCCGTTCTCCGATGGTTCATTTCCACGGGCCCAGTTCTCCAGCTCGTCAAGCATTTCCATCCGCGTCTCGGGATGGCATCGCGGCTGCGGGTAGCGCTCCGCGGAATCGTGGAAAGCATCGCCGGCTATGGCTCGATGAAGGATATGCAAGCCTTGGGGATTGTCAACTTGGTTCATGCATGCCGAGGAACAATTAAATGTTGCTTACCTGTTTCGCCATGTCGTTGAATATGGTTCAGATTTCCACCAATGAATGTCCCGCCATTGATACTCGTTACAGGTGCTTGTGGCGGGCGATCCCATAAAAAGGGAGGAACTGGGGAATTATTCATTGGTGCGGCGTCGAAGCAAACACCATCCGGAAGCAAATGTCCAGCCTGTAAACCGAAGTTCCGGCTCGCGGGGTGGATATTGTGATCTTCAATGGGTACGTGTCCAGAGCGTGCCATCCTTTCAGGTGTGATTTCAGGATGCGAACCGAATGAGGGGCCTACTTGTTGGAGGGATCGGTGTATATATGGACTCACATCAGCGAATTCGGACTGAGTCGGTGGAAACCAGCGTGGAGTTGGATTGGCGAGACAGGGAACGTCTATGGCTTCTGTAGATACATGGTCGCAATTAATTCGAGGCTGTAAAGCGCCATTGCTGAAGGGATCGGCGTATGTATGCCTGTACACTGCGCTGGAGCCTTGGATGGAGTCGGATGCTTGGTGGAATTCGACTGGCGGTCGATAGTCGGGATGAGATGGGATGAACAATGACGCTGAGGACGATGACTCCGACATGGACCACGGCTGTTCATTTTGAAAGGAAATATTAGGGAACGAGACGAAGTCTGTCTCCCGTGAGAATTCATATCTCCCCTTAACGGTTAGAAACTCATATCGCTCTGAGTGAATGCACATACCGTATGGTAGGTTCTTCGTCTGTGATCCGTGTCGTCGACTCCTCTGAACGCCCGCCAACTGACGACTGGACCCTTCGATCAAGCCAATTGAAACGCCATCTGCGCCTCGTCATCATTCCCAGGAGGCTGGATGCTTTGCACATTCACGTCCCCCGCAACGTTGTAGAAAAGCCCGCCGTTAATCTGCACACCGGAGTTATCGGCGAACATGAGGAGGAGAAAGGATGCGAGAACCAGAGCGTACAGGAAGCTGTTGTGCTGTGCTACGTCGCTTCGGCGCCAATTCGATGGGCGCTTGGCTTATGTCGCCGGAGGGCTGTGCCCTAAGATACCGTCAGGCGATGACCGACAGCTTAGATAATCAGGCAATTGCAGATGAGTAGGGGAGGTCACTCTTATATTTAGTTAGGTCAGTGCACATCCTACGTTCAGATTCGGCACGCCCAACTTTGTCAGAAAAATAGCATGCTGGTTAAAAAATTCCAGATATCTCGCGAATGTCTTGTTGTCCGCGCGCGGTCGCCTGGATAGAACGCGAATTCCAAAAATCAAAACGACAAAAGAAAGAAAAATGAGATCGGTCTCTTCCGTCGAGTCCCAAAGACACATCCAGACGAGACCGTCTTGTGTTGATGCAAGCGTTGTACAGATCTAGAAAAAGGCAAGGATATGAAGAGACTTTTAGAGAGTTGAAAAGGCGATCGAGTAGGGGTCAAGGCCGATTCAAGAGCCGGCCGAAAGCAGACTCTGATATTCTTTGGAGGCGTTCCCTTGATTTTCTCATATTTGAGCGACTTCGCGTCCTGCAAAACGAACACAGCTGCTCATAATAGATGATGATTGGATGCTGATTTACAAGAGGGAATTAAGGCTATGTGAGACAAGACCAGATGACACTGGCCAAATCCGTTCCGCATGCAGGTATGCTGTGACTCCGCCGTGAGCTGGGGTCACTGTCAGCCTATGTTAGATTTACATCGATATGAAGAAAGACACATACCATCCTGAACTTCTAGCCCCGCGGGCTTACGCCATTCTACCGAGCATTTCCGCACCGCTAGATAATCCCCACCATCGCCAAAACCACTAGTAGTCCCGCCGGGACGAGATCGACGCCGCGAGGCCTTGGACAGTCTTCTGCGCCGTCGAAAACGGGCTCACTGTTGCGGTCTTCGCCGATACCAAGCCTGTCTGCCCAGTATTTGGACATAGTCCAGCCCTGCCCATGCTCGTCGCTGACCAGGAAGGTAGAGCTCCTACCCGACAAGCTAAGCCTACCGACCACCACCCGCGAGTGCGATGTTTCGCGTCCAAGACAAGACTCGGCTCCCGCGCCGCATAGCACGCAGCGAGGGGCGAAGTCGGTGTCCCGGATGCGGAGGGGAGGCGCGGTTGACTTCGATGATGAGGAAGGGAGGGAGGCGAACAGCCGGGGACAGCGCCTCGGCGTGGTGATCGAGTTGGAGGCGCGTGGAGCCAGCTCCCGCCGAAACGCAGGGAAGTGAGGACGGGCAGCTGGTGCGCACCGAGCGAGAGAGGATGTGCTGCGAGGAGGCCTATCCTTCCGGCGAAATGGCGGGCGGGACGGCGCAGACGCGCCGTAAGACGTGCGCTGCGGGGTGCCTTTAGGATGCAGAAATATATATCATGAAGAAAACGCACCTGGATAGAGATCCCATACGTTGCAAGTACGCAGGCACCTGACGGAGCTCGACGAGCACGGAAGAAGCTGAAGGGTGGTACGCAAGCTGGGGGGACGGACGCTGGGCGAACAGAGGGGTGTATCAACGTGCGCGCATTCGAGTGGTGGCGCGAGAGGTGCACACGGCAGCAGCTACCGCTACAACGTGGCTCTGAGAGCGTGTGCGCGTCTTATCCGGAGCACGGAATATCATGTCACTGCCCCGATGGTGTTACAGCTGCGAGGACGGCGGGTGCGGGGAGCGGGCGTCGAACGCCAGTGTTTGTGCGCGCGATGGACCCGCTTCCGCCGAAGGACCGCCAGTAAGCGACAACATAACGTGCTCCTTTCAGCTGTCCAAAAGCCAGTTTACCTGTAAACTCGACCCAAAATTGTTCCAGCATGCCACACACTATAATCTCCTAGAAGAATCATTTTGAATACCGAAGGAGCGTGGCATCAGCGTGCTCTGGCAAGAAAAATGCTCTGGCGCTGCCAGCTTTAGTGAACCGGTTAAAAACTGTTCGTTTCTGGGAGCACAGGTGAACGGGAAGTTAAGTTCCTGGGGGCAAAGAGATAGAGCCGGCAAGTCCGGAGACCAGAAACACCTTCAAATCATCGTGATGGTCGAGTCGCTGGTTCGGTGTGGTCGTGTTGTCCAGCAGCCTTCGGTGACCATGTGACTCGAACGAACTCTTTCAGCAACCATGATTGTGGGAGGCCGGCAAGCGGCGGGTCACAAATAGACTTGGAATTTTGTCTTCAGAGACCTCTTCTAAATTTTTGCTAGGTCGACGCTGATCAGGTCCAATTAAGACCAGTTAGTTGGCGAATAAATTGAACAATTTTAACGGATCACGACTAAGTTTGGTCGAGCTTACTTGTTGAACTTATTGGCCAATTCAAGACATACATTTCTATTGAACTGAAATCTAACTCAGCTAAAAAGATAAACACATCTCACATTGAGGGATGGTTACAAGGCGGGTAGAATATTTCCATCCAGTATAGGGTGGGCCGAGAAGGCCCGGAGCAGCGTCAGCGCTATTAACAAATCAGGTCACGTTTTTTGTGGCGACATTTTTGCTACTCTAAGCACAAAAGAACTAACGTTCTATTTGTGAACCAGCACGCTGGCTTTTGCGATTCAGTCCTGACGATGCCTGTCACGTCCGAGCGCTAATCATTGCGAAATCGTCGCCACACGCAACGCGTTCTGCTATGTATCTTTCTCTGCTAGCACTTTCGAGTCGTTTCTGTCGCGGCAGACTCGGACGCGCCACTGGCATCAGTGGCATGTACTTCTTAATGACCGAATTCAGCAAATGCTCCGATCTATCTGTGTTTTGGTGGCCCCGGGCGGTTGCCTTCTGCCTTGATAATAACTTATCCCTACTTCGCTCCCGCTTCACCGCCATTTTTTTTCTTAGCGCCCTTTCATTTCATCAAACATGTTACCAGAACATTAATATGGGCCTCCGCTGCTTCCCTTATGTTTCTCCGTCATTTATTGTCAGCTCGCGGTTTGCTGGCTTTCCGCCCTCTGGTCAGTGTGAGTTACTCTCATTGTACCGATCTCGCCCAATTGCCGAGATAACGAACGTGTTGCCTTATCATACCGCCCATATTCCCGGGCACAGACCACCGTCGATTCGAACTGGCAGCCACCCGCGCATTTCTATTGTTCACTCTCCGGAATAGTAAATAGTTATACGTGGAATCCATCCAATATCATCAGCTTGTTTCGATGTGGCTGGGCCGGCGCTACCGCTGTCAGTTGAAATAGACCCATTTCAGACTGCCGCAGTTCAAGAGGGAGACTGATAGATTCACAGCACGAGTCGCCAACATATTTGTGCGGAAAGGTGATTTTTGGGACAAATACCTCCGCTGAGATAGAAACCGTAGCCACACCGAGACTACCGAAGTTTCGGCTGATTTGAAATTAAATGCGAAACGTGAAGTTTCGTATTCAGAATAAAATTGAGCTGATACTTCGCGTTTCCGTTGGGCTGAAGTCCCTCGGGGTTGCTATATATGGCAACCCCGAAGCATTTCAATTATCAAATCAACGAAAATTTCGGTAATCTCGGTATGAGTAAGCGGAACAGGTGGAACATTAACGGGGAGATGACAAAGGAGAATACTTGGACCCATGGAGAAATAATACAGCAACGAACTGTCAAGCAGTTGAGCGCGCAAGGCGCTTAGTCGGTTAAATGAGTCCGAAAGACTCCCAGAAGACTCCGACAATGAAAGTTTAATGCTGACATTCCAACGATCTGGTAGCTAGGTGGCCGGTCCAAATAACGAGCATTGGTTCCGGGGAGTATCCCGGAAGAGGATCTATATTACTGCGTCCAGGTATAAAAGGTTTCAGACACAGGCTTAATTTTAGAATGTTAGCCTTGGCGCGCGCTGTTTCCGTGGACAGCGGGCATACACAAGTGTCAATAATTAGATTGCTTTCTTGATGCATATCACCTGTGCCCTTTCTTCCTCCCTCCACTCCGAATGGACAGCCCACAGAAAGAGCATTCGAAACCACAGAGTAAGCACTTGATTTTGCCAAAGAGTTTACATATATCTCACCTTTTCCAGCTTCAGACCACGACGATGAGGCCGCGGGTGGGAAAATGTGGGCAGTGTATGTTGCTGAGGCAGAAAAATATGACAGGGCACTCATTGAGAGCTGGAAGAGTGACATGGCGGGAATGCTCATTTTCGTGCGTGTTCAGTGCATTCTAGATCTAAAGTTTAACACCATAACTTGGAAGGCTGGCCTTTTCTCTGCCATTGTAGTGGCTTTTTTGGTGGAGAGCTACAAGACATTGACACCTGATTCCGGCAACACAACCATTCTCCTGTTGAACCAGATTTCAAACCAACTTGCTGCAGCAGCAAATGGGACTACCTTCACAATCATGCCTCCTACTGCCTTCACCCCACAGACCAGTTCACTTGTCTGCAACATTCTCTGGTTTCTCAGTCTTGGGCTCAGTCTCACTTGTGCACTTGTTGCTACCCTTGTGGAGCAATGGGCCCGTGAGTTTATGCATAAAGCTGATATGCGCTCAGCTCCTGTCATTCGTGCCCGGGTCTTTTCATACTTGTATTATGGGATGAAAAGGTTCAAGATGCACACCGTTGTTGGGATCATACCTCTCCTCCTTCACACCTCCCTCTTATTCTTCTTTGCTGGACTTGTGGCCTTTCTTATCCCAGTCAACCTTGCAGTAACTGTGGTCGCAGCTATTCTTCTCCTTATCTTAGCAGCTGTCTACATGCTTCTCACCTCCCTCCCATTAGTATATTTTGACTGCCCATATCAAACACCCCTTTCCGGTGCTCTTTGGCGACTAAAACAAAAACTATACGACTCCTCCAGGACTTTAGCAACAAAAATGACCTCTCAGATGGAGACAATGGTGGAGGTTATGTTTCATAAAGCTGGATCAGAAGGCTCCGAGCGATTGCGCAGAGACAAAAATGCTCTAGTATGGACAATGAAGTCACTAGCTGATGATACAGAGCTGGAGACCTTCATTGAGTCTGTTCCAGACATCTTATGGGGCCCCAGTGCAAGGCGCTCCATATATGAAGAGCACATTCACACCTTGATTAATGACAAAGACCCCCATGTCAAGTTGCTTGATTGCATACAAATGCTGTATAGGAGCTGTGACACTGGCCTTCTAACCTCAGATGCATCCAGTCGTCGCAGGATTTCTTGCTACCAGGCAACATGGGCAATCGGCAGTTTAACAACTCCAGATCATTCCTATGATCCAACACTCTTCCACCACATTATCATCAATGCTCCAGATGGGAACTCAAACCCAACGATGATGCACTATTCTGTATCTGCAGTCGCTATCAGTCGCTGGGCATCATTTTGTGCTGCTCAAAATCTGCTTAAAGAAACATTGGGACATCTGAATGCCTGCAATTCAGGCATTGTCGATCCTGCAGGACAATCCAATATGAAGGCCAGCCAACAGAAACTCCTCTATTGTCTCCAGAGACTCAAATCATATTTGTAAACCCGACGGCTTTACTTACGGATGTAAGGGCAACCTCTAGACCCGAGAATCTCAAGGGACTAGCGAGGGGAATCCGAAGGTATGAATAAGAAGTAGCTAAATACAAGAAGATACGCACCTAGCGAGGGGAATCCGAAGAGAAGAAACTCTGAGGATTCCCACGCTAGGTCGTGGGTATAAGTGGCTACTGACTAGTAGCACATGACCGGAGTGATCGGCAGATGTCTCGGGCTTGATCGCAGACTTGATGCCATTGTGTAAGCGACCTTTTGGGATCCATAGGTGGATTACGTAAACTGGGCCGGTCGACCGGGCGCCGGGTGCCGGATGACCGGGGCCGGGTGCCGGGTGACCGGGGCCGGGCGGAGGTTCCCCTGACATCACCCCCCCCTTGGAATGCGGTGACTCGACGCATATGCTGGAGGGAACGAACGTGGACGGAGGGGTCACGGAATGGGAGGGAATCGAAAGCGGCGTGGGCGATGATCCGGGGTTTTGAGGGGTACTTCCGGTAAAACTCGGCGACAGCCTCGTCAGCGAATACATCGGAGTGCTTCACCCATTGGTTGTGCGACTCGTCATACCCTTTAAACCGGACCATGTACCAGAGGGATTTATACCGGATTTTCGCGTCGAGGATCTCTTCGACCTCCCACTCGGGTGCATCGCCAGGGACGTCCGGCAGGACCGGAGCCGGTTCGTCATAGCCCGGGCGGCCTTCGAAGGGGTCATCTTCCACGAGCTGCAACTTCACGACCGGGAACACCGGGTGGAGTCGGGAGAGACGGGGTGGCAGTTCCAGTTTGTACGCGCCTTGGCCGACGACCTTGGTGACTTTAAAAGGGCCTAGGCGTCGGTGAGAGAGCTCCGGGGACGGCCGGGTCGTTTGGATGTCGGAAGCATCGAGCCAGACCCGGTCGCCGACCTTGATGTCCGGCGCAGGGGTGCGTCGGCGGTCGTAGTACCGCTTGTACTCCTCCTTTGCTTTTACGAGGGCGGCCTTCGCCTCAGAGACCCCGGAAGCGATCCGGTCGTGAAATTCGTTAACCGACTCTACTTTCGAACGCGGCCCGTTCGGCTCGAACCCCATCCGGGGGAGCCGGCCGGTGTCCGTCATGAACGGAACCTGCTGTGTCGAAGAGTGGATGTGGTTGTTGTATGCGAATTCGGCGGCCGGAAGGAGCTCATCCCAGTCATCCTGCTTGTAGTTAGTGAAAAGCCGGATGAACTGCTCCATCTCCTGGTTGACGCGTTCGGTCTGGCCGTCGGTCTGCGGGTGGTAAGCCGTAGAGGTGGCCGGTTTGATCCCGATGAGGCGCCAAAGCTCGGTGGTGAACTCAGCGACGAACTGGGGACCACGGTCGGAGAGGTACTTCTCGGGGGTGCCATGGAGCTTCCAGACGTTCCGGTAATACAACCGGGCAGCTCCGACAGCATCCAACCGGGTCGTACACTCCATAAAGTGAGCGCGTTTACCTAGGACGTCCACAACAACCATGACCGAGTCGTAGCCGTGGGCTTCTGGGAGCTCGACTACGAAGTCTACCGAGACCGTGCTCCAACGTTCCTCCGGGATCTCGGTCGGGTGGAGCTCGCCCACCGGAAGCTTCCGGAGAGCCTTGGTGCGGCAGCACAGGTCGCAGGTTGCCACGTACCGGCCGACGTGTCGGGACATCTGGGGCCACCAGTAGTTCCGGGAGACTAGCTCCAACGTCTTGAACCGGCCGGCATGCCCGGCAACCCGGGTGTCGTGATGCTGCTCCAGGATCCGACGGCGAAGGTCCTTGTCCCGAGGGACGACAATCTTGCCGCGGAAATAGAGCAGCCCGCCTTCGACGTGCCATTCGGCCGACCGGGTGGACCGGGTTCCTCGGGCCTTAAGGAGGTCCCGAGCTGCGAGAGCCACGGGTTCCTCAAGGTCCGGTTCGCCAGCGAGTGCCTCTCGGACGTCCCGCAGGAGGGGAACCTCCGGGCCAGCTACCACGATGCCCTCCAACGCACGGATCTGGAACAGGGTGGGACTCAGGAGCGTCACATCCGTGTTGTCCGGGCCCGGTCCGTGATCCGGATGCCGGGAGAGCGCGTCTGGTTTACCCATAGAGCGCCCAGGCTTGTGGTGAAGCTCGAAATCAAACCGGGACAGATACAGGGACCACCGCGCCTGTCGCCGGTTGAGATCTTGCGACTTCCGGAAATACTCCAGGTTCTTGTGGTCGGTCCAGATCTCGATCGGATGCTGCGCGCCTTCGAGGAAGTGCCTCCATTCCTCAAGGGCTCGGATGATCGCGAGCATCTCTTTGTCGTGGATCTCGTAGTTGCGCTGGACCAGACTCAAGCTCTTGGAGTAGAACGCGACCGGATGCCACTTGCCGTTGTCGCCCGGTTGAGACAGGACAGCGCCGGTTGCATAGTCCGAGCTATCCGCCTCTAGCCGGTACGGCTTGGACTCGTCCGGCAGGACAAGGACCGGCTCCCGGGTGACCGCATCTTTGATGGCTTGGAATGCGGTCGCCTCGAGTTCGGTCCAAACCCAGGGAGCACGCTTTCCGGTGAGGTCGAACAGCGGCCGGGCGGCATCTGAGAACGCTTTGATGAACCGCCGGTAGAAGTTTGTGAAGCCGAGGAACTGCTGCACGTCCTTCTTGCACTCCGGCGTCGGCCAGTTAGTGACGCCGGCAACCTTGACCGGGTCCATCTCTACGTGATTGTGAGAGACGATAACCCCCAGGTACTCAATCGACGTCTTTTCGAACTCGCACTTCTCCGGGCGCAGGAAAAGCTTGTGCTCCCGGAGCCGGCGGAGAACTTCCCGGACGATCTCCCGGTGCCGGGTAAGGTCCGAGTGTGCGATGAGGATGTCGTCGAGGTATACCATGACGTCTCCAGACAGGATGAGGTCTTGGAAAATGTCGTTCATCATTGTCTGGAAAGTCGCAGGGGAATTGGTCAAGCCGAAGTACATCACCAAGGGTTCGAAAAGGCCCCGGTTCGTCCGGAAGGCAGCCTTCCACTCGTCGCCTTCCCGGATGCGGACGTTATTAAAGCCCCACCGGACATCGAGTTTCGTGAAGAACCGGGCTCCCTTCAAACGGTTGATGAGGTCGTTGATCAGAGGGATCGGGTACCGGTTCTTCACGGTCATCGCATTGAGCGCCCGGTAATCCTGTACGAACCGGAGCGCGCCGTCCTTCTTTTTGACGAAGAAGACAGGCGAGGCCATCGGTGACTTCGACGGTCGGATCCGGCCGGTCGCCAACCCCTCTTCGATGAACGCATCGAGCTCGCGTTGCTCGAGAGGTGAGATCGGGTAGACTTTACAGTTGGCCGGTTTGGCATCCGGGACGAGTTCGATGGCATGGTCCCACGAGCGACGGTCCGGTAGTGAATCGAAGGCCTCTCGGTTGAAGACATCCTCGAAGTCACGCACCCACTCCGGAAGTTCATCCTTACCGGGTGCGGAGTTCTTGGCGAAGGCTTGGCCAGCCGCTGTGAGACAGTGCTGGTGGCCCGGATGTCTTCTGGAGGAGAGAACTGGGTGTAAAAGACCCGGTCTCCGTCCTCGAGAGGGTCATCTTCGTCATCCGAGTCGTCCGAGTCGTCTAGCAGGAGTTCGGGCAGGTCCTCCTCGAACTCGTCATCATCATCCTCGCCGAGCCGGTCGTCCGTGTCGATAGTGCAAATGGTCGGGACCGGTCCGGCTCGGAGTTGCCGGACGATGCGGGCGATAGTCTTCGCTTGCTTACGCTCGGCTCTGGCCTCATCGACACAGGTCGTGCAACCGGACGGGCATCGGCTCATCTTGACCTCTCGGGTATCCCAGTTGATCTCGGGGTTATGCTTCCGGAGCCAGGAATACCCAAGAATAAGCTTTTGCTTACCGAGCCCAGTTACAGCGAGTTGGACTCGTTCGCTGTGACCCTTGTAGCGGAGAACGAGAGTCGCGACATCTCGGATGAAGCCGGCCTCGTTGGGGGAGCCGTCTACATTGAACACCGGAATGGGTTGCGAAAGCCGGCGGACCGGGATCCCGCTCGCCTTAACGTACTCGGAGTCAATGAAGTCGGAGGTTGCTCCACAGTCGATAAGCCCATCGAGCGAGAGCTTCACAGCGTTGTCGGTCGACTCGATCTCCAATGGAAGGTGGAGGGAGTTAGCACCAGATGTCGCGGCGACCGTATAGCGCTTAGGAAGTTTGCGCTCCCAAGCAGACTTACGGGGCGGGCGGGTGGCCGGTCCGGCCGGCGGCGGATGAGTGACCGGTCTAGCCGGCGGGGGAGCCGAAGCGACCGGTTGGTCGTCCGGATTGGGGGGTGCGTCTATCGTTTCGGTCGATGCAAGAGGTATATTGTCTGACTCGTTACATAAAATGTCGAAACGATTAGGGGACGCGATCGAGGGCGCACTGCTCACTCGCCGCGGAGGGGAAAATCCTCTAGGGCGGGGTCGTCAGTGAGGGCCTCGGTCGTGGCCATGCGGGCCACGAGTTCCTCCAACATCTCTCCTCCGAGCTGGCGGATCACCTCGTCGAGCACGTCGGTCGTCCGGACGTCGGCCAGTGCCGGGCAATCTCGGGCGAAGTGATTGGCATCTCCGCAGCGGAAACAGCCACGGCGTGGCACATGGCGTGCACGGGTGCGGTCTACGTCCATGGGGACCGGAGTCGGGAGGGGCGGGGCAGCGGCCCTCGGCGCGGGTGCGGCAACGGTGCCCGGCGTGGACTGGTTGGTTCGGGGGCGGGCCGGCAGAACCGTGTGACGTCCGGACGCCCCGGCGTTCCGAGCGCGCAGGTGCGACTCGTACTGCCGGTAGGCCCGGGCGTGCCAGGCTGCGTAGTCCCTGAGGCCGGGTGGGTCGCTAGAGCCGGTGATGGCGAGGTTGATCGCCGGGTCAAGGCCGGTCCGATACTTTGTGACCTTGACAAGTTCGTCTTCAAATCCGGCGAGGTCGACCAGGTCCTCGAACTCGTCCGTGTACCGGAACACGTCCCGGTTGCCCATATGGTAGGCGCGAGACTCGAGTTTGTGCAGGGCATGGTCCTGCTCGTTCTCCTCGACGAAACGGAGTCGGAACTCCTTGACAAACATCTCCCAGGCCGGAAACGGAAATTCCGCCTTGGCCGACTGGCGCTCAGCCCAACGTTGCGCCGCGTCTTTGGCCATGAACGACATGGCGTACCGGACAACCTTTTCCTCGGAAAGTTCTCCGTTCTCTACGAAAGCCTCTGGGACGAGCCGGGCGTACGACCGGACGGCGTGGAGAAACGCCCGGCCCTGCGTCCGGTCGCCGTCGAAGACGAACGGGGGGTTCGGCCGAAGGACCGATTTTGCGCCGGACCCGCCGGTTGTGGTGTACTGCGTGAATAGTCCTGGACCCGGTTCCGGAGCCGTTTCGGCAAGGGATAGGGCAGGCGAGATTGCGCGTTGCTGTTTTTCGAGTATTTTGGTGAGGCTGGCTAAGGTGGCCTCGATCCGGTCCATCCGGGCATCGGCAGCTGCTGCATCAGCGCCGGACATGGTAGAATCGAGGACAGGGGAGGAGGGGATAAAATTGGAAGTTGGGGTGGTGGGAGCACTGCCACTATGATCCGAACCTTCCAAGCCAAACTTCCCAATTTTGTCCAGTTAATCCCTAGAGAGAGTTTCTTCTGCTGTAAGGGCAACCTCTAGACCCGAGAATCTCAAGGGACTAGCGAGGGGAATCCGAAGGTATGAATAAGAAGTAGCTAAATACAAGAAGATACGCACCTAGCGAGGGGAATCCGAAGAGAAGAAACTCTGAGGATTCCCACGCTAGGTCGTGGGTATAAGTGGCTACTGACTAGTAGCACATGACCGGAGTGATCGGCAGATGTCTCGGGCTTGATCGCAGACTTGATGCCATTGTGTAAGCGACCTTTTGGGATCCATAGGTGGATTACGTAAACTGGGCCGGTCGACCGGGCGCCGGGTGCCGGATGACCGGGGCCGGGTGCCGGGTGACCGGGGCCGGGCGGAGGTTCCCCTGACAACGGATCATTACTTACATAAGCTCGAGCTCGCTTGTCTTGTACTCCCATCTCGCCCGTTTCTTTCCCCTTATTTCTCAAATACACGCAACGGTCCTATTTACTCTTGCGTGAACCTACTTTCAGTGTTTCTTCCCTGGTCCCTACCAGGTGAGTTTCCACTTTTTTTTAAATAACTTCCGTTGCTCGCCAAGGCTCGGCAACAACGATCAAAGATCCTTATCTTTTGCTCCCGTCTTTGCCTCCGTGGACCCACAACTCCCGTGGGATACACACACCCCATATACCGTCCCTCCAGCGGTATCTCCTTGTCCATCGTGTCTGAGAAACTCACGAGACGCTGTTCTCCAGTTGCCACGTCACCGCGCGTACACAGCCACTCAAGCTGTCTCGACGACCGACAGTCCCTACCCCGCTCGTAACCCGAGCTGCCGCTGCCCAAGCCCAGACCAACACCCCGGTCCAGACCAACAGGTCTCCAGATTCATCCACGCTGTCCACCCCACCACGTTCACCACCACCACGTACGGTTACGCCGCCCTCACCTCACATTCCCACGCAGCCGCCACCGCGCATCAGTTACAAAGACTCTGACTCCTCGTCCTCCTCAGACTCCGACTCCCCTCGCCGTACTCGAACCATGCCCGACTCGAAATATGCAGAAGTCGAAGCTCATACAAATAAACTACCTACGCTCCACAAAGGCGAAATTAGCGCGCTCGTGTGTAGCAAATTTACTCTTCAATGTCAAAACTACTTCGACGCTAAGGACGTTCCGGCCGACCGTCAAGTTGCCAAAATCCTCGGATGCTTCCGCGATCCCCGCGTAGCAAACTGGATCCGTCCCGAACGCACCAAATACACCGCCATGACGTTTGAAGTTTTTATGGAGGCTTTCCGTAAGAAGTTTCTCCGTGCCGATTGGGAACAGTCGGCGCGCGGGGAGCTGCTTTCGAGCCGCATGAAGACCGACGACACTTTCTCGGATTGGTCAACGAACATCGCATCGATCCACTCCCTCCTCGTTGGCACCCCCTCCGAACTCGACAATACTCACATCCGCCACATCCTCGAAGCGGGGATGCTCCCCGACCTTTCTCGTCTTTACTCGAAGGACAAGGAGACCAATGCAATCGCAGCCGACAAGCTCGACGATTGGATCCGCGCAGTCATTGAGATCGACGACGATCGCATCCACGAAGCTTCGAAAATGCAGGAACTGCTCGCCGATGAATTGTGCAAGACCAAGCGTAAGGCTACGGACGACGCTGGTGGTACGGTGAAGAAGGGAAAAGAGAGCCACAAGCCGCAGTCCACGGCGTCTACTTCCTCCTCCACCTCTACCTTTACTAAGAAATGCCCGCCGCTCACGCCCGAGGAGCGCCAACTTCTCGTTGATAACGAAGGCTGCAACCGCTGCCGTCGCTTTTACGCCGGTCATCGCACGGGCGACTGTACAAACGACTTCCCTCTCGCAGAAGGTTACAAACCGCTCACCGCCGCCGACGCCGTCGCTGCCAAAAAGGGTAAATCCAAACCCGTGGCCGTTGTCATGCCCGCCATCGAGGACGACAATGACAGCGAGGACTCGGACGATGACCTTGACCGTAAAGTGAGTAACACACCGTCCCTTGGCATCGAGCACCTCTATTGGCATTGTCTGATAGAGGGCCCGATGTCCAATCTACCTCTCGAGATCGTCGCGCTCATAGATAATGGCGCTTATCTAGCGCTAATCGATTCTGAACTCGTTGAGAAACTACAAATGCGTAAATTCAAGTTACACAAACCCGAACCCATTGGACTTGCCATGACAGATACGCCGCACCCTCCCTTGACTCACTACGTAAAACTTCGTCTTATTTCTCCCGATCAATCTTGGGTCTCTACCACTGTACGCGCACTCGTAGCACCGAACCTCTGTAATCCCGTAATTCTTGGCCTACCATGGCTCGCACGAAATCACATCGTTGTTGATCATGAATCACGGACGGTTATAGATAAACGCGTGGGCTACGATCTACTGAATCCACCGACACCCAAACTACCTTGCCCACCTAAGTTGAAGCTTCGCCAAAAGCTCAAGAAGACCCATAAGGACCACAAGCTCATGCAGATGGAGCTGAAGGCGGTCTGTAATATTCGCCGCCTTGATCTAGAATCCAAAGGCCTCTTTGAGATTATCAAGCCAGTTGATGTCGTCGCTGCTATACGCGACCGTATAGAGGTCCTCGCCCATTGGGATGAACTCAATGAAAAGGCTGAGAAAATTCGCGCCGAATACCCTTCATTGTTTGAACCCATGCCCCACGTACATGATCTGCCAACCGACATTCTTTGTGAAATTAAAGTCAAGGACGCCGATTTAACCTTTCAAACGCGAACCTACCAGAGCCCAAGAAAATACAAGGAGGCCTGGCAAAAATTAATCCAAGGCCACTTAGAAGCCGGACGTATTCGCCCATCTTCTTCACCACACGCTTCCCCCGCATTTCTGATTCCCAAAGCGGATAAGATGGCGCTTCCACGCTGGGTGAACGACTTCAGACCCCTCAATTGCAACACCGTCCATGATGCCTTCCCCCTCTGCAGAGTGGATGATATCTTGGCAGATTGCGCGAAAGGAAAAATCTGGTCCACGATTGACTTCACGGATTCCTTCTTTCAAACCAAACTACATCCTGACTCAATAAAGTATACCGCGGTCAGCACCCCACTCGGGTTATACGAGTGGTTAGTTATGCCGCAAGGCCTTCGAAATGCGCCGGCCATACAACAGCGACGCGTAACAGCCGCTTTACGCGATCTCATCGGCATAATATGCCACGTTTATTTGGATGACATTGTCATCTGGTCCGAAACTGTCGAACAACACGAGAAGGACATCCGCCGCGTTTTTGAAGCACTAAAGAAAAACCAACTGTACTGCAATCTGAAGAAAACAAAACTTTTCCAATATGAAATAAACTTCCTGGGCCACAAAATTTCCCGCGCAGGCATCGAGGCCGACGGTAATAAAATCGATCGGATACTGAACTGGCCTCAGCCAAAATCTTCTACCAACGTCAGAGCCTTTCTCGGTCTCGTGCGATACATTGCGAAATTCCTCCCAGGTCTGGCAGAACACACCTGCGTGTTGGAAAAACTCACCACAAAGGATTGTGATAAAACCTTTCCGAAGTGGACGAACTCCCACCAATCAGCCTTTGACGCGATCAAGACTATTGTTGTCGGACGTGACTGCTTAACGACCATAAACCATGAGGACCATGGACCTAACAATATTTATGTCACCACCGATGCCTCGGATTATCGATCCGGCGCCGTGCTATCCTACGGGGAAACCTGGGAAACTGCCCGCCCCGTCGCCTATGACTCAATGACCTTCAAAGGTGCTGAACTGAACTATCCTGTACATGAAAAAGAGATGTTAGCGATCATCCGCGCTCTTCACAAATGGAGGGTTGACCTCATCGGCTCCTCCTTCACAATCTACACCGACCACCGAACGTTGGAAAACTTTGACGTGCAAAAAGAACTCTCCCGCCGACAAGCCAGGTGGATGGAATTCATGAGCCGTTACGACTGCAAAATTGTCTATGTCAAAGGCGACGATAATTCTGTTGCTGATTCTCTCTCTCGTACCGACTTCAACGACAGCGCCACCGCGGAAGAAAACGCGACTGAGCCCTGGGTTGAAGAGACAGATCACGTACACGTGATCGCGTCTGTTTTGACTACAAATTCCGCTTCTCCCTTCTTCGCAGCGCAATGCCTCGCGCGCACCCGGATTAGGTCCCCACCTCCATTCCCCGCCACCCATGCTATTTCCTCGGTATTGAAGATCACCGCTGACGCAAAAATCCTGGATACTATCCGGACTGGCTACAAAGAAGATCAATGGTGCGCCAAACTTACCTCTGCAAGTAAAGGTCTCCCTGGTGTACGTTCCCTCGACGGTCTCTGGTACATTGGTGACCGACTGGTCATTCCACGCGTCGCAAATCTCCGCGAAATGTTATACCAACTCGCCCACGACAATCTTGGCCATTTCGGTTTCGATAAATCATACAAATCCTTGCGCGACGCCTATTACTGGCCGAACATGCGGCGTGACTTAGAAGAAGCTTACATCCCTGCCTGCCCCGACTGTCAACGCAATAAATCACGAACCACTAAACGCGCTGGACCTCTCCACCCGCTTCCCATCCCGGACCAACGAGGCGACTCTGTGGCGATTGACTTCATAGGTCCACTACCGCCGGACCAGGGGTTCAATTGTATCGTCACCTTCACGGATCGTCTCGGTTCCGACATCCAAATTGTCCCAACCCGGACCGACGTTTCTGCCCCCGACCTTGCCCTTCTCTTTTTCAACCACTGGTTCTGCGAGAATGGCCTACCCCTCGATATCGTCTCAGACCGCGACAAACTTTTCGTCTCGGCCTTCTGGAAAGCCCTCCACAAGCTAACCGGCGTAAAGCTCAAAATGTCGACAGCCTTCCATCCCCAGACCGATGGCGCCAGCGAGCGCACCAACAAAACAATAAACCAAGCCATTCGCTACCATGTTGCGCGAAACCAGCGCGGCTGGGTTCGCGCATTACCACGCGTGCGTTTTGACATGATGAACATGGTTAACGCATCCACCAGGTTCTCTGGCTTCCAACTCCGCATGGGACGTTCTCCGCGTCTCATTCCGCCCATCGTGGCCACTCCCGACGTCGAATACACCGACGAGGAGAAACTCGCCGCCGAAATTATTGCACGCCTCGACCTCGACGTTGTTGAGGCGCAGGACAATCTGCTCGCTGCAAAGCTATCCCAAGCTGAGCAAGCAAACAAATCCCGCGGCCCTGACCACAACATACAGGTGGGGGACCGCGTTAAGTTGACTACCGCACACCGCCGCGCAGCATACGTAAAAAAAGGCGATAACCGCGTAGCGAAATATATGCCCCCATTCGACGGACTATACGAGGTAATCACCAAGCACGACGAATGTTCGACCTATACTCTGGATTTACCCAACCAACCAAATGTCTTCCCCGTCTTCCACGCTTCCGAACTGGAACCGTACATCGAAAATAACCATGAACTCTTCCCTGGGCGCAAACTCCCGGAGCCCGGACCTATCATTAATGGCGACGGCGACGAAGAGTGGTGCATTGAGGACATCATCGACGAACGCGCCCGTGGAAGGGGGAAACAATACCTTGTCCGATTCGCAGGCTACGGACCCGAAGGCGACCGCTGGCTCCCCGGACGCGAAGTCACTCAGGCCGAAGCCCTTGACCGCTGGCTAGCGCGCGAAACCTAATTCCTACGCTCGTCCCTCGCTATTTTTGTTGGAGGGGAGGGGTGTAAACCCGATGGCTTTACTTACGGATCATTACTTACATAAGCTCGAGCTCGCTTGTCTTGTACTCCCATCTCGCCCGTTTCTTTCCCCTTATTTCTCAAATACACGCAACGGTCCTATTTACTCTTGCATGAACCTACTTTCAGTGTTTCTTCCCTGGTCCCTACCAGGTGAGTTTCCAATATTCAATACTTTTACATCATCCTGACAACTTGGATGAGCTCTCGCCACATTTAAAACGACTGACAGAGGAATTCGGAGATCCATATACCACTGTCCCATTTTGTATCCTAATGGACTACCTCACTGAGGCATCTCAGCTTGTTTCCCCACCATTCCGGTTTGAGGAAACCCAAAAATGCATATCTCCTCTGAAGTCTGATGTACCACTGACAAAACGCTGGCTCGCAGTCCTAGAAGGCCGTCTAGAAAGGATCATATATGACCACATGTATCAAATGAACACCAATGAGGATTCAACTCATTGGCTGGACAAAATTGTCAGTACCATGATGTCATACTGGGTCCCTCCAGAGGCGGGCACACCCACACTACCTCAGTCATTTCTTCATTACCTCAATAACCGCAGATCCGAGGCTGCTGTCAAAGTAGCAATGGATTCACTCCAAATTGGGAGAAGGGGAAAGAGATTTATTCCAGCAACCATTATGCGCATCACCAGAGCATTATCACAAGTGTCTGACCACCTCAGGGGTTCTTTTTACATACAAAGAACAGAGCAATCATTGACTGACTTATGGGCCATCCTCTCTCGAGCTGGTCTCAGTCTTGATTTGCCCCAGTTGGAGTTGATTATCAATGAGGTGTCACATATTGACTATCCCTTGATGACCCCTGCCATTGTGGCCATAGCCAAGCATAAGGCAGTCAATTCTCTGCTTTCCAGCTCATCATCCAGTCATCCCATCCTACCTGAAATGACAGCTGCAGCTCATCTTGATGAAGCTGATGGTTTGAAACATAGGCAAGATGAAGCACATCTCAGCATCCTTGCAAATTTCCTCCAGGAATGCCAGCAGGCCCCTGAACCACTGTTCAAAGCCCGTGAAACTATTGAAATTCTTGGGGCATTCATTCCTGGCATCCCTTCGACTGATATTAGCTACATCCATCCAAGCCATCAACTTCAGTTTGCACAAGCTGTCAATGTCTTAGTTGCCAAAGTCTCAGATGACCATCATGATTGGTGTGCAGAATTAATGCAAGCTATTCCCAGCCTCCCCTTGTTCACTGCATACACACTGCAACCATATCCTGGATATGGATCACAACCACAGAATATCTGGACTGCTCCGAGTCCATACACTGGCATGGACAACCTTGTTCAACCACTCTATGGCTATGCAGGCAAAGGACAAACTCACGCAGCTCCAGGATATGGTCCTCAACACCAAAGTAGCTGGTTTCCTGCATCTACTCTTCCAGGACCACCCGGTTGGGCAACTGTTCCACTACTAGACCAATCAGCACAATGGTTGACAAGCACTGATGCTTGCCAGACACTGAAGCAGACACTGGAGAGATATATGACTGAATTACCTCCAAATGATCCCTCAAATAATACCCTTATGATACGTATACAGGGTATCATCACTACCTTGAGTAATATTCAGGGTCTATCACCGGTACCAGAGGACGGAGAAAAGGAGGGGATTGTGTCAGAGAATAGTGGGGCTCAAACATCGGATTCAGAAGGTTCACAACCCGTTGACAAGGGCAAAAGAAAGGAGGAGGGGACATCAGAGAATAATGGGGTTCAAACATCAGATATGACACAAAACTACTCGCAGGATGCTGCTGTGATGCAGCAGAATGATGAAATCCATGTAAACAGTGACAGCTCCAGTGACAGTCAGGATGAAGTTGATGAAACAACCAGTGATGAAACAAGCAGTGACAATGTTGACATTGAGGGCAATGAAATTTATCCACCTGCTTTGTGGCCATATACATACCCACCAGGCTTTGTTCCCATGAGGTTTGCTCCTGCCTATTGGGGCCAACCACAGGACACATGGATTCCACCAGATATCGATGAACATGAGGGTACACCTGGTAATGTGGAGGTCAATTTCATCTCTTGTCTGCACAAAGAATGTTCTCTGACTCTGCCCCAGACATCAAATGATCAACTCTCACAGTCAAATGCACCTGGGATTTCCTATTCATCCAACATCATGAATGTACCAGAACCGCATCTCTCCCCAAGTCCAAGCACAAGCACAATCAATATTACTATTGTTCCCCCTGTATGTGCTCTCCTTCATTGGGGTTTTTCTTCACTAATTTCATTATTTGCCATTCAAGTCCCGCCCAACATCCACAGAAGACTTCACAGACCTGCCAATGGATGAGCTAAGTGTGTCCCTTCCATTAAGCTACACTACACCTATGGATCCCCATGTAGAAGAGGACAGAGACATGAATAGTTAGTCATGTGGGCTAAAAATAGTTTTTCAATCATTTATTACCCTCCTCTGACAAAAAAATGGGCGAAACTCAGGGCATTGAGATTATGTAAGTCAGATACTAACTTGAAGGCCCATTACCTCTTTACGAATTCCTGCAGAGCTTTAAGAGAAAAGAATTAATTTCATACAACATGCGAGGCTCGAGCACTAATATTGTTGTAGCGTCTGTCTACGAGAGACTAGGCTCGACACACTTATTCCTGTTTTCATAGGTACCTAAATTCACCAGGATTCAGAGGGAAAAAGAAGCAAGAGGCAAATGTCAAATGGCCAGGGCAGGCTGAGTTTGAGTCGAATGAGCTCTCTGCTGACACAACGCCAATGCTCGATGGAATTCGGATGCATTCCAAGTATTACCGAGCCTCACTCACCCTCTTCTATTTTCTGTGAAAGCAACAAGTCCCACGGAATCTTGGGAGGGAAAACACCCATGGTCGATGAGCCATGTCTGCTTGAAAATCAGGAACTTTGTGATGCAGGCTTCAGAAGTGCCCCAGCCACTACAAAGCCTTCCCTCCGCATACTTTCCGTGTCAAATGGGTCAAGTTGGTACAGCAAGAAAATATAAATCTCCGGCCAAACATCAAGTATGCCAGCAGCAGCATCAAAGAGATGCCCAGAATCTATAATGCTGAGGGGCAGTTGGAGTAACCTGTACACCAAAGAGAGCCAGTGGAAAGCTGGACAAGGAGGGTTTCTGGCACTTTCTGCTGTGTTTTTCTGCCTCTCAGTTACCATCTCTTCTTTTTTTCATGATTCTTTGTCCATTTTCCATCTCCATTTTACTAGTATCACAGAAGGTCCCTCCGATTTTTCCTCAGTGGCACATAATACTAACCAACACCCGTTACTACGGCAAATTCCGTTACCCATCTAACTGATCTGCACCGCCACCACATCCTCTTGATCCGCACCACCACCTCCCTCAACTGAACTATGGCGCTGACACATTCTCTGTGCTCGACAATGCGCGTCTTGACTTCTGGATATGAACCTTCTTCTGGTCAAATAATGTTAGGCTGTCCGATTGCTGATTCAATCCGGTGCGGCGGTACAGGGTGCCACCGCGCGACAGCCGTGCCAGTGGTGGTGCGGTTGCGTGAAGTGGGCCAGATGCCGAATCGCGCGCTCCCGGAGATATGTTTGTGCGTTCAGCTTTTTTTCCTATTTTATTTCCCTTCCTGCTTTATTTTCTCTATCCTCTTTGTTTCGCTTCCTTATCCCACCCACCCTGCGTGCCCGAAAACTTCTCAGGAATCTAGCGCGCGAGTTATGGAAACACCCGTCCACAGCGCGCGCAGCATTGGAACTTCACCAATCTCCGAGTCTGTCACCACCAGCGAGATGACGCACTCCGGGAGTCTTCCGGTGCGTCAGAACCGCCTCCGCTGCGCGCCTGCACCTAGGGTTTGAATACCAGCTACCACAGGTGCCGGTGCAAAAGCTCACGGACGTCTCAGCGACGTTGCAGGTCTCCCCAGACGCCAGCGCGTTAGGGCGGCAGCGATGAGGAATGCGCAGCCATCCCACCGTTATCCGGCCACCTCCAAACTCTCGCGCGCTGATGGATTCTGCACACAGCTCGCAGCAAGCCATGCACTGTTTCTTCATGATCACTTGGATCGCATCGGCCAGGATAGCTTCACAGGCTGCCCGTGTGGCGGGTCGGGCTGGAGGTGCACAGGCATCGGTGCGTTCCCTTTACAGTAATTGCAAGCTATATGACCGATGTTTTAGTACGGTGTGTTTTCCGGACTCCCCGCCCGCTTCGTCCTCCCCCTGATCTGTCCCCATCCTGCATCAATCTTCTCCTCCGCTTCACCCTGCACCCTCGTCTTTGGAGCTTTCGTACTACATCTCAACGACGGAGGGCACTCGCACACTACGGGTCCGCTGAACCAGAGTGCGATAGCCTTCATCTGCTCCTTTGGACTCAGGTGCGTGCCTCACCTTTCCTCTGAAACACCCCTACTTCTCGTTGAGTCATCAGTAAATTATCGGCCGTTGCTCTGAATAAATATCGGATATTCCGCGGGGTGGCGTAAAGGGCCTGAAATGCGACTCGTCGAATCTGCCATTGGCGGCCGGAGTGCGTTCAACTTTTTTCCCCTATTTCTTTCCGTTTGCGATCGCCCAGCATAATTTCACCACATCAATCCCTCCTTCCCCTTCACACCATGTCCTGGTCCTTCGGGCTCCCTTTGCGCACTCCCTTGCTACTTCATTCCGACAATGGAGGGTAACTCGCGCTGCGATAGTCGTGGTTAGTTGGTTCAGTCAACCACTAATATTTAGCCACTATTGCTCTGACTCAACATTGAGTGCGCACAGACGAAGAATGTTCCAACCTACGATTACTACGATGCTACGCTCGGAGTCGTCAATACCCAGATGCGTATCAGGCGTGGCGAGAGCTCGTATGGTCGATCTAGTGCCAGATGTAAGTCATACCCAATGGCCATCCGAGAACTGGTTCCCTACGCATACGGCACGACAACTCAAACGCTAGAGTCAAACCCAAGCCCCTCGATCTTCTCCTCCCTCGTTTTATTCGCTGCTGCGCTCCTCAACCCCGCCATTCGTGCGCAGAACTTCTCCAACGTGTCCCCGTATAAGGCGTTTATAACGCTTCCGTATACCCTACGCAACGTAGCGTCGCCGTCGAAGCCCGGGCTAGTCCACTAGTCTGCGCACATCAATGGGGATGTAGGTAACCCATTGAGCGCACTACCCACGGCCGCGGGAAATGCAGGTAAGTTCCCGATTAAACGGTGAACGCGTCACGGAGTTCTATTCATTTTCTGCATGATAGAAATCAATGGGGGTCTACTCCGAGTTTCAGAGATACGTATGATATATATGATGAGTAACAGGACGGAGACTATGATTCATTCTTCACAGATTCAACTCCGAACCAAGTAGGGAATGGTCAGAACGATTGAGCTAGCGGCCACAGCTGTCCTGCCGTACGGTTGAGGTATTTGTCTCAGATTCACTTGGTCGATAAATCCCTTTGCAAGCGGAACAATTTTTGGAATGCAACAGCGCGAACAGTACTATCCCGCAGTTGTTTCATGATAAAATACGTCTTTTTAATTGCTCTGTCGGGTATATACTTGAGTATTTAACGGCTGCGCGCACTGGATTATAAACCAACGCCAACTTTCTTCTAATGAATCTGCTTACTATTCTTCTTACATCGTTCCTCGCTGTCGCAGCTGCCAATGTATGCACCATCTTTCCGTCCGCATTGTTTGCCTGACGATGCCCACAGCCCGTCGGGGACGTAGCCGCACGCGAAGTCACGCTGGAGGCGCGCGCCGGGCCCGGGGTAGGTCATGTCCATTGACTGTGACCTCATCGAAACAATTTAATGTCAGGCCTAGATCCATTGCGACTTAGGTCCCTTCATTGTCTGCGATGGCGGCATCGCTCAGGAAATCGACTGCGGGGGATGGCATTGTCCCGGAAATGGGCTGCATCCAATTATTTCAAATGTCACCTGCGCGAAGCAGTGTGTATGCGAAATTCCCTGTCCTTGACGGCAATCGTGATCATTTATTTGCATGGTGTTTCGGCAAGTGGATGTGGTAGTTGCGGATATTGAATGTACCTGCTTTGGATTGTGTATCATACTCGGCTAGCAGGGCCAACCCTGATCCAGCAATTTCTTTGCTTTGAGATTCTCAGCCTCTCTGGCCCACTCTTGTCCACTTTACATACGTGATTCATCCACGCACAAAGCCACTCCAGGTTGTCCACGTTGTACCGGAATTTCTGTATCTGCTCAATTACCGTTTGGGCCCACCAGAACTCTCGACCGAGATATGGGCAACAATTTCTCTTCTACGGAACTCGTTCTACCGCCAGATCTGAGGCAAAATTGATGCATGAGCCGGCTGGGCACACATTGGTACAGAACTGAAGTGTCCCAGCTCTCATTGGACTGGTCCGTTGCCGCCACGTCCTTGAAATATCGGCCATCCCGCCAAAGGACTGATCAAATTACGATTTCAGTGATATTTTCAACTATTAAATTTCATTTGACTCAACACGATTCCGAGTAACATTTTCAACCGTTCACTCGAAGTCGCGGTTTCCCATCAGCATTTAGTATCAATATCGTCTTCCGTCTAACCTGAGACCGGTGGGGCCCGCTCAAGAACCCGAGTGCATCTCCGTTAATTCAACTGAGGCTAAATAACTCCACGTTCAGACAAGCGTGAATAATAAATCAACGGGAACTCGGGGCCGCCAGCTGTCAGGTACAGTTGGACCTTGCCTTATATTATATGTGGGCCAATTCGTATAAAAGGGCAAGCACCAACACAGATGTTCCATCTGCACAAATGTTCGCCAAAATCATCGCAAGCACTTGTCGCAGTAAAGGGAATCCCCTTTAACCCCTCTCCCTGTGAGTGTCCTCCATATGATATGGATCTCAAGATGACTGACTCGACCTGCAAAGGCCCAATTCATGTTGTACGTGTTTTCTGTGTTACCGCGGGGCACGGAATTCAATGATACTCTCGTCACAAAAGAACTGTATACAGGGAAGCAATTCTCCCAGCTCCTGCTGTCCTCCGCTTCCAGGCTCAGGGGGAATTTAAACTCACGCTGGGAGCTTTTATATGAAATCTGAATGCATATAGTACGAGCTTAAAGTTGGAAACAAATTTGCTCTGGCTTACATTTACTTACAAAGCGCTGAGCGGTGAATAATCATGAGTATAGAAACGGACAGTACAGAGGTAGTGTAGGAGGAGGGCTGTACCTAGTAGACACTGGAGAATTCGAAGCGGATACTTACCATACTGAGTCTCGCATGACGATGCCAGAGGCACTTAGACTACCACTAGATCAAGCTCTTCTTCATTCTCCAAATCCTGTCCCTCCGTATCTTCTTTTTTAGATGAATCATTCGTGCCCTCCTCATTCCCCAGAGGCAGGTTAAGTTCGGCCAACTGAGCTAAGTTGCTTCTGTATTGCTCCAGCACATCTTCCCCGACACCCGCCAGCCTTTCATCAATATGTTCAACCTTTTTGGCCTGTGAGGATTTTTCGAAGAGGGGTCTCGCTGTGGTCCAATGTTCGACTGCCTTCAATAGCTCATCGTGCCTATGAGAGATATCTCCGAGTCGGAGCATGCATTCTCCTCTGCTACGATGGACATCCATCTGAGTAAATCCCTCGAGAGCAACGGTGAACAAGCAGATAGCTATATCCTCATCATCCTGTGCAAGGAAAAGATCTCCCAAGAATTCAAGGGCTTTGAAGATTCCAAGCCTCTCTTTTGACTTGAAGGAATGCACCAAGAAAACTGTTGTCCAGGATGGTGCACGATGCGGAATACTCCAGCGATTGACATCACCAAGTCTCTCGAGGCAATAACTGACAATTTCGGAATCCTTTCCCCGAGCTGCTTCAAGGCTTCGGCGAAGCAAGGTCTTTGCACCCAAAATATCTCCTTCTCTAAGACTGAGGTCTGCCTGAAAGCAATCTGCGCCGATCATAAACTGCTTGTGCTGGCCCAAATTGGCGAATACTGATTTTGCTGCATCAAGATTGTTCTGCACGACATCCTTTGGAGTTCCCATAGACACGTCAATGCCAGCGACATTGAGTAAAGCACTGGCATGCTGAAAGACATCCTGGTCTTTCGAGGCTTTTTTAAGAATCTGGGTATGGAGATTGCGTGCCTCAACATATTCTGATTTGAACATGTAGGCCTCTGCCAGAGATGTCATTATGCCATGGTCTATGTTACCACCAGACATGCCACACAGACTGACGAGTTTCCTGGCCCTATTCAGGAGAGAGATGCTATCTTTGTAGTTGCCAATTAGATACCAGCAAATAGCTTCTATACGGAGTGCCATTGCTTCTCTGTATAAATCTGCAGAGCTCCTGGCCAGCCTTTGGGCCTCATATGCATGGCTTCGAGCAGCAGAGTAATCACCGAGGAGCCATTTAATCCGTGCAAGGCTGTGTAATCCTTGGGAATGTCTTTTGGTATTCCCAGTTGAACTTGCTAAAGAGACAGCTCTTTCACTAAATTCTATGGCTCTGACAAGGTCGTGCTTGTATTGTTGATAGTAGTCTGCAACCACAGTGTAAAATCTACCTGAAAGAGTCATATAAGTGCCAACAAATCACTACCAAATAGCGGAGCATACATATAAGATCTGTATCATCGAACAGCTCAACGTGCTCCAAGCTTGGGAAACTAGTGTCTCTGGATCGGAAATTGGATAATACCGTGCTGAATTAAATAGCTCTGTAATACAATAAGCCTCCAACCTATGGTTGCGGGGTATGGAAGCATATTGCGAATCTGGGCAAACAGAGGGATAGTCCCGTGCCCTGTGAGCAAACTGAAGTGGTTCAGATCACATGTACAGTAAATGCTGTCTGATATGTCTCCGTGGCTCTCCTGGAGCCGGTTTTGGAGGACATGCTGGATGTTTGAGTAATTGGATGATATTCGAGCGACTGTGCCTGAATTTGTGTGTGTTCCACGGTACTCATGATAAAACATGAGCAGATCCCAAAAGTGTGTGAGAAGCGCTTGAACAAGGTGATTGCCAGGTGGGTGAATCTTCTGCATATATTCTCTGATAGGCACCAATGCCCTTAGTCGTTTGTGTTCATCATTATAGGCCAGAGCAGTACGGATCAATGCTGTTTTGCACTCGTGAATATTCTCAATTGGGAGATTGCTTTGCACCAGGTCAGCATCGGAAAGACCATCTGGAAGCATTGACAAGAGGCCCAGAAGATCCTGTGCATGAGGTATGGAAGTAATTCTGGGACTTGAGAGTGACAGTGAGATAGACAAATCCAGGTTGGATCGTCTGTCATAGCCATCTGAGATCATAGATGTTTTCTCTACATCCCAGCGCCACAGTACATTCGAACAGCCTTCAGAGTCAGCCAAATTGGCAATGAGATTGATTGCCAGTGGCATATTGTCTGTCAAGGTGAGAATCTTGTCGACCTCCTCTAGCTCGTGCTTGTCATCTGCAATATCAAGAAATGTTCGTCGAGCAGCATCTTGGTCCAGTGGCTTCAAAGGTCGCAAAAAATGGGTGAGTCCAGGCAACTTTAGCCGGTCTCTCTGCTCCTCGCATCGTAATCTAATATTTTATAAATAAAATATAAGAGAAGAAGGGAATCTGCACATACCACCAATGCCAGATGATCTACACTTTGTGGAGTAGTGACAAAAATTCCTCAATATCACCACGAGATATTGTGGGCTCCCACAAGGTCTCAAGATTATCCAGAATCACAAGACTTGGTGGGCTGCTTGAGAAGTACTGGATAATAGGATGAGCGAGGTCTTTTCCTGGCTTGAGCCCCAGATGGGATCCTATGAGTGCTGCAAGTTCCACCTTGTTTGTTGCAGAATCACAGGCAACAAAATGCCGATGCTGCTCATATCTGTGAGCAATCTCTGTATGGTGGATGACTGCTCTTGCTAGACCAGTCTTTCCCATTCCACCTGCTCCTAGAATCGCTATCCTAGGAACTCCGTGACTAAAAAGTTTAAGGATCTCTGAAAGTTCTGATTCCCGGCCATGGAAAATCTTGGGCTCTGATGGTAGCATCGAGATTGAGTTGGAGCTTGGAAATACATGTGGGCCATCGGATTGAGACACTGGAGGGAGAACATACCTATTGTAGAAGCCAGAATAGACATTGCTTAACTGTGTCAAAGGTTAGTACTCAAACCAGGAAAAACAGTCAATTTCATACGGTTGATCCTCTGTCGGAAAGAGTGGCCTCGGAGAGTGACTCGATTATGTCAAGTACTTCTTGATGTCTCTTCCATGCATCTTCCTGCATCTCTGCAATATCTGTCATTATATTGACATTCTTGATCTACGCAATATCCGTTGATAAGTTGTTGCACAGCGAGTAGGTGGCTCACCTGAAAAAAATCAAGTCCTTGTTGCAATCCTGCCCTACAATCTTTGAGTAATGTGCTCATTTCACCCTGACGAAAAATCTTCTTGACTCTGCTGCCATTCTGCTGTGCCTCAACAAAAGTATGGACCTTGTGGAGGGTTCTAAATCAAGGGGGTTAGTAACAAGTTTTTGTTATAAACTGGAAACATACTCGGTGAATTTCCCAATATTATTCAAGACACTTGGCTGCAATTCGCCACCGGTATCGGACTTGATATGAACAATGATGATTGCATTGAGCAGCTCGTGTGTTTGCTCCATGAGCTGGATGCAGTCATTCTTGTTCGTTTCACAGTCTATGACAATGTGAGATTCGCAGTGAAGACATCTGTGTTGGGGGCATTCACCAGAATATTTGTCAAAAGAGACTGAGTCGTGTTGAAAATAGCCCTTAAGAACGGAGTCTCGACACTGTCAGCCAGAACTTTCAAAGTATTCAAAGCCATATTCAAACATGTTGTGCTGTTTTGTAAGCGAGTTTGAGTGGTAGTCGGTTGGGGGGCCATTTCTAGTCGCTCATTCTGAGGCGTCACTATTTTATTATCCCTGCCGACTGATGATCATTTGTCTCATCTCGGGATCTTTTCTGTCCGATCACGGCATTTACTGAGGAAGTTCCCGTTGGTCGCCGGAAGTTCGTTGGAATTTGGCCTAAGCCTAGCTTCCAAGGGCCAAGCACACGCTTGCGCGCAGAAAAAAAGACCTCTCCTCCCCCAGGCTTCAACCAGGGACAAAGTTCAGGTAAAGTTGCTGCCGGGCAGTGTCCTCCGAAACTGCGCCCAAAAGGATCAAGGAATGACATTATCCTTATCATATCTGGGAAATTACACCAAATTAGGATGATGTCCATCTTTCAATTATTTTTATTTCCCGTGCGCGGTATTCATGTCCGGTATTTTTTTAAATCCAGAATTGTGCCGCAATGAGGAGAGAGGCTGAGCATTTACCTCGTCATCGTGCGCAAGGAAAGTTCAAATAACGGCCGCCAACGTTGCCGGCCGTGATGGCGACTATCTGATTGATCCACATCCCCTTTTGAACAATCCTAGCGACTCTGCGCGTTGACTCAAGCGAGACTCGAGACTCGTGTTCTGAATCTCCGCCAGTGCGCACACCTTATTCTTTTTTTGTTTGTTTTGTTGCCGACACATACCCCATATGGGTCGCTTCTTTGCCCCTCCTATCAGACGAAGTAGATTCTGTAGAAGTGATGTATAACCTGAAATCTACCACTTGTCTACCACCACTGCCACAGGTTCAGTATGCATAACACGCCCACCGAGCCCATCCTCTCGTGGAAGTTTCTCCATGTGTACTGCGCCTGCGGAAGCGAACATTGCCGAAGCTTATCTCTTCTCTTCCGGGAACCCGTGTATAGTATCTTCCTCGCATTTCAATCACGTATAAAAAACCAACCCTCTCCTCCACTTCATCGCACAAACCGCAAGCATTCCACTAATCACGCTATAATCCCTCGGGCATTGGCCAATGGCATCATAAACCTGGCTTCAGGCGTGATCTTCGACCCAACGGTCCGGGTGAAATCGCTGGATGCGAAGCGGTTGAAGGCGAACCGCCGCAGGGTGCGAAAGCGAACGTCTGCGAGGGCTACGTCGATGGCTCCCCAGGTATGCTGTTGACGATGTAGTTGTCGTGCACAGCAAAGGTTATCGTATCCCACTGGTACGGGGCAGATTCGATAAGATGTCGACTGCGGAAGAGTTTGGCGAAAGTGCTAGCTCAAGGTTTCTAAGCTTCGGTGAATGTCGCACCAATCGGTCAACCAGTTGAAATCCTGGCAGGACTATTAAGGTGTTATACCACTTGAAGGAACTAACACTTACCTGGCGTCTCGGGTCTCATGTCAATTGACGAGGAAAGAGATTCAAGTTCGCCTCCGGCGCGCAGCAAAAATGCCTCGATGTACTGTATTTCGGGGAGATGGGACGGGTTATCGAATTTCAACGACTTGAAGACCGGAATGATTGGGACACGGAGAAGCGCGGATAGAAGAACATCAGCATAGCCGACATCCATGTCCAAGCCCGCCAGCGCGGTGGAAGTAAATGAGCTGTCGGAGTGGAGGAGTCTTTCCGCATGTATAAAGAACTTCCGGAAATGGCTAGATATTCCATTGACGGAATATGTCTTATAATATCGAATACGGTCCTAGGTTCGACGAGCAGGAAACCCCAGTGGGTGTGATTGAAATGGAACTGTGAAAGTGAGGGAGCGTTACTGGCCCATAATGGGAGATGGGTCTCGAGAGACTGATAGACGTCGCCAATGTCTCCTCCAAGGCCGAGATCAAAGATACGGACTTCAATACTCCTGAGATTGGGACAGTAGTGTATTTTTTCAAGTAGTGCATCGTCCAAGGATCTATCCATGAAGCGCAATATCAAGTGCCGGATGAAGGAGAGGATTGGAATGAAGATGAGTCATAATATCGATGAAGAGCGGAAGATTGTCTGTATCCAGGGGAGAAGAGGTGGAATCTACTGCGAGATAACATCTTTTGCAGACGAGCCCAAAGGGGCAGGTTTCACGGAAGCCGTGCCTGGCATACCCTCCTCATAACAATAGTCGATAACGTTGTTCGACCAGCTCCTGTGCGAAGTCTCGCATCTGGTAGCCGCAGATCGTGAGTTGAAAGAGCAAGATCTAAGAGGTCGTGTTTCATCAATGACGCGAGACGGCCTGATTGCCGAAGATGCCGCACGTTTTTCTACAAGACTAGTTTTCAATCCGTGATAGAAAAACACAATCAACTGTTCAGCATTCAACATTTTGCCCGTGAGTGGCTTCGATACACTCACAGAACTAAGATGGGCAGAGTTTCAAGAATAGAGCATGGCGTACTTTTGGCAAAGGTCTGACTCTTATGGATAAGCGCAATGGGCCCACATTTTCCTGGTCACGTGAAGGCCCTGACCAAAGCTGAGGCTCATGTTCGCTGTATTAAGACACTTGTCTTCGCGTTTCGGTGATTCCAGTGCGCCAGCATGAGAAAGAACTATATTTTTGTAATTAAAACGAAAAAAAACAATTGTTTTAACAATCGCGGTCACGAGCCTGAGCATTTGCCACCTACCATTACTCTGCACCTCGCCACCGCGATGCCCGCTGGTCAAACTTCCACTGCCGACGCCGATAAATTTTTCTGCAGCACTTGTTCACTTTGGAAGCTCGCCACAGACGAATTCTTCAATATTAAACTCGGCAAATGCCCCAAAACCTGTCGCGTCTGCAATCAGAGAAAGAAAGAAAATAAACCGAGGGACAGTACTGCGACCGGGCAGTCATACCCCACAGATGGCGGTGATGCCGATGAGGATTTGTCAGACCTTCCTCGAGTTACGCTGGAAGAATTTCTCGCGATTATTGCTATGGATGAGAACGCGAGATCATTTGCTGCTCTTGTCGACACCCAAATCCTTTATGGTTGAATGTATGGTCTCACAGACAACTCACGTCACCGGATATCCGCTGGTTTTCGTCGCGTCAAGCACGTGAGCGTGTAACAGGCCCCGTTGGCATCAATAAATCAACGCGCATCTCAATCACATCTTAAATATGTTTTGTATTCTGGTGCCCGGATACGTAAGGGGGAGCTCGCTAATACAGAGGTTTTATCATACCTGGAGATTCCGAATATTTACAACTAATCCTCATTAAATAAATACACACTTAGTAAGTGCAGCCCTACGTGCAGTGCCATACTCCAGCATTTTCATTGATTCTGTAATGGGTTTTTGCAGCCGGGCCCACCCAAAGGGTGTCCGGAAAGCTATACCATGCACTCGAGAAATAGCAACAAAAGCAAGACCCAAGGAAAAATCCTTGCAGCCTATCAGTTGTTTTTGTCAAGAGTAATTCCTTGACTCTTGTGTAATGGCCCATGCAAGGGTAAGTGGTAATTAGAGGGGCATGGGAGCCATGTATTCCAACAGTTACAAAGAATGAGAAAAGTGAGGCTTAAAAAGCACAAAGCACACACAGTCCAAGATAAGCAGACTTAAAGCTCAGAAAGAGCAGATAGGGGCCAATTTGGTGCATCAAAGAGACTGAGTTTGGAGGAATAAAACATAAAATACAACTGAAAAGAGGAGAGTACCTGAAGCTTTACAGTGAGGATGGTGGGGGAAGCAAGGAGCAATGCGGGTTATGCATGCTTGCCTTGAGGATTTCGATTGAATGAACTGCTGTGGATTTCGGCCGAAACTGCCGCGCAGTGGCACCATCGTGGGAATCAACTCGTGACTTAACAAACCGCGGTTTTGCACGTGACACGCAAATCGGATCGCCCTAATAGAATCGGGGGAGCAAGCTCCCCAATTATTTATTCAAGACAAGTACTTATTCACAAAATGGGAACTTGACAACACAGGCTTCAAAGCGCTAGTATCCCGATTCGGGAGACAATCGAGAGATAGTGGCCGTCGGCATCCTCGGCTGTTCACGTGACCAGGAATTGTGTCGGGTCATTTGCACGCAGTCTCTTATGGAACTTCGCTCATGCAATGGATTGACTTTTGCTTCCTCCTCACACTGGTCGAACTTCAACCTTTCTTTTACCATGTGGGCGGCAATGGAATAATGAAACCCGAGGGATATTTAGATCCTTGAACAATGGGCATGGATTGGGAAATTAGATATTTTATTAATTTCCAGGTCGTTTCACAAGCGCATACGTGAATTGGGGACAATGGGGACGTTGAGAGTGCGCAAGGAAGGAAAGATGTGGTGTAGATGGCACGTTGTGGCTATGATATTTTGAACCATGGGGCCTCTATTGTGGCCGCGTTCACGAGGAGTATAGTGGCAGTACTCGGCCCTCATACCAGGCGGCTCATTGGGAATCAAAGGACCTGAGACGCGGTAGGTGCTTTGCGACATGCCGGGGCGCCTCCGAGTCCACGGTTACAGCTGTTTGGAAAAGTAATGACCCCTCGCTAAAAAATAGTTGAAAGAAAGTGTTTTTGATCCGCCTCATTGACACGCTCGTTTCTCGTTCAGTTCTGAACGGATCTACTTGAAAGTAAGCGGCGCTTTCACACAGTATCCTACATGTTCGGTGAATTCAGAAATTGCCAGGTCCAAAGATTCCGGCTGTCTGATTTGAACCGAACGGATCAGGAGCCATTTCTGCATCAATAATGAGCCGATTTGAATGATTCAGACCTCTTCCGGAAGGGAATATCGAGGCAAAGCATTGAATTCTGAGACATTTTGGATTTGCTCCGAAACAACGTACCAGTAATGAATTTTCAGCCCCGATCAGTAATTCCATTCCTGCATGTGTGTATTAGGGTTGTTTCATTTTATGAGTGCATAGCTGTGGCCACCTTAGTTTCAGCTTTAAGAATCACTTGGATTCAAGCGAATCGGCTGAATATTGACCGAGAATCGGCTGCTGATATGTTCAGTTCAAATCGGGCCGCCAGGATTCGTGGACTTGGGAATTTTAGAATTCTTCGAACATGTAGGGTAGTATTCGAATGCACCGCTTAAGCGCTTTCGAACGCACCTATTTTCAAGAGTTTCGGTTGAGAATTGGCCGAGAAATCACATCGGTAAAGTACCGACTCAAAATGCTTTCTTTTAACTCTTTTTAACGAAGTGTCATTACTTTTGCAAACAGCTGTAAACCGTGAATGATTGAAGAAAACTGTCCATGGGATGCAGATGAACACCGGTCCTACCAAGCCTTTCCTCTGCATTGATCCTCCTTATATCCTTGTCAGGTCGGCAGAATTTTGTGAGAAAGAAATAGGAAGTAAACTGTCGAATGACTTGGACTGGAGTTGAACGAGTGATGTCTGCTGCAATTCCTTGAGGAATTCTAATGAACCACAGATGCGCACCAAGTGCTAAGGACTGCTTAGATGGCTATATATAGAACGCCCATTGAATGCAGATGCACACTGGTGCTACCAAGCCTTTCCCTTCCTTTCCCTTCTACGCAAGAAATTTGTTAGTTCCGTTGAATCTTTTAGGAGGAAAAAAGTGCGACAAATTTTAGTCAAGGCTTGGGCTCGAGTCGAACGAGCGATGTCTGCTTGAATAGCAGCCTATTGGATACAGATGCACACCGAGTGCTACCAAGCCTTTCTCACTCTGTCCACACCCTCTTTAAATCCACTAGTTTAGCAGAATTTGCGCGAGAAAAAAAAAACCTTTCCCTTCCTTTCCCTTCCTTTCCCTTCCACGCAAGAAATTCACCAGCTCCGCGGAATTTTCAGCAAAAAAAAAAAACATGGAGAGAGGCAATTGTAAGGCTCAGGCTCGAGTCGAACGAGCTATCTCTGCTTGAGTCTATATGCATAAGAACACCAGCATTGGGTGCAAATGCACACCAAGTGCTACCAAGCCTTCCTTATCTCTTTCTTCCCTCCCCATATCCTTGGCAGGTCAGCAGAATTTTCAGGGGAAAAAAGCTGTGAAAAAGAAATCCAAATGGCTTGGACTCGAGTCGAACGAGCAATATCTGCTTGAACCGATACAAGACAATATTCATATTGGATGCAGATGCACACCAAGTGCTACCAAGCCTTTATCAGTCTCTCTACCCTCAATAAATCTATTCAGCTCTGCCAAATCTTTGTGAGTAAAAAAAGGTAGAAGAAGCACTGATATGGCTTGGGCTCGAGTCGAACGAACTCCTTCCGCATTATTGGGTGAGAGAGTGTGAATAGGATGCAGATGCACACCGGTGCTACCAAACCTTCCCAACTCTTTCGCTCCCTCCCATATCCTTGGCAGGTCAGCACAATTTCAGAAAATAACCCGAGAAGAACTATGGCTTGGGCTCGAGTCGAACGAGCGATAGCCTGCATGAGCTTATACACAGAACAACACCCAGATTGGATGCAGATGCACACCGGTGCTACCAAGCCTTCCCAACTCTTTCACTCCCTCCCCATATCCTTGGCAGGTCAGCAGATCTTTTGTGAGAAAAAAAATAGAGAATGAACTGGGGAATGACTTGGGCCCGAGTTCGAACGAGCTATCTCTGCTCAGTGCATATGTCAGATAAACATTGGAAGTAGATGCAGATGCACACCGAGTGCTACCAAGCCTTTCCTCCTCTGGCTCTCCCTCTTTAATACACTGGGTTGGCAGAATTTGCGCGAGAAAAAAAGGTGGTGAACTGAAGAGGAATGGCTTGGGCTCGAGTCGAACGAGCGATGGTCTGCATGGACTAAGTACCAGATTCTCCCTAAATTGGATGCAGATGCACACCGAGTGCTACCAAGCCTTTCCCTTCCTTTCCCTTCCACGCAACAAATTCACCAGCTCCGCGGAATTTTCAGCAAAAAAAAAAAAAAAAAAATGGAGAGAGGCAATTGTATGGCTCAGGCTCGAATCGAACGAGCAAGGTCTGCTTAGATGGCTATATAAAGAATTCCCGATTGGGAGCAGACGCACACCAAGTGCTACCAAGCCTTCCTCACTCCGTCCACACTCTCTCTAAATCGACCAGCTCTGCCGAATTTTTGAGAAAAAAAACAGGGTATCAAGTGGAACATGGCTTGGCCTCGAGTCGAACGAGCTATCTCTGCAAGAACTTATACACAGAACAACACCGAGATTGGATGCAGATGCACACCGGTGCCACCAGCCTTTCCATCCTCCCACCCTCACTTCCATACAGGCTGAATCCTTCAGAATCTTTGCAGAAAAAAAAGACGGTGGACAGAAAATCCCATGGCTTGGACTCGAGTCGAACGAGCGATGTCTGCCTTGGATTGTTTATGACGAAACCGGGCATGAGATGCAGATGCACACTACCAAGCCTTCCCTCTTCCCACACTTCCTCAATAAATCCCCTGCTGAGTCGGAGGATTTTTTAGGCAGCAAAAAAGACAGTGTTATGGCTTGGACTTGAGTCGAACGAGCGATGGTCTGCATGGACTTGAGTACCAAATTATCCCCAAATTGGATGCAGATGCACACCAAGTGCTACCAAGCCTTCCTCACTCCGTCCACATCCTCTTCAAATCCGCAGAATTTGTGCAGAAAAAAAAAAGATTGATGAAGGGGAAGGCGACGGATGACTTGGGCTCGCGTCGAACGAGCGATGGTCTGCATGGAGACTTAAGTACGAAATCGTCCCTAATTGGATGCAGATGCACACCGAGTGCTACCACGCCTTCATCTCCATCTCTCTCCCTCCCCATATCCTTGACAGATCAGTAGATTTTTCAGCGAAAAAAGGTGTGAAAAAGGACTACAAATGGCTTGGGCCCGAGGAACGAGCGATAGTCTGCATGAACTTATACACAGAAAACACGGAAATTGAGTGCAGATGCACACCGGTGCTACCAGACCTTCCCAACTCTTTCGCTCCCTCCCATATCCTTGGCAGGTCAGCAGATCTTTTGAGATAAAAATTGTAGATGGGAGAAGCGTCAGAGCTTGGACTCGAGTCGAACGAGCTCCTTCCACATTATTCAGTATCAGAAATGTGAATGAGATGCAGATGCACACCGAGTGCTACCAAACCTTTCCTCCTCTGGGTCTCCCTCTTTAAATATACTAGTTTGGCAGAATTTGCCCAAGAAAAAACAGGGAGTCAAATCTAACATGGCTTGGGCTCGAGTCGAACGAGCGATAGATAGTCTGCATGAACTTATACACAGAACAACACCGAGATTGGATGCAGATGTACACCGGTGCTACCAAGCCTTCCCAACTCTTTCGCTCCCTCCCCATATCCTTGGCAGGTCAGCAGAATTTTCAGATAAAAAATGCTCGAAACAAATCCTCATGGCTTGGACTCGAGTCGAACGAGCAATGTCTGCTTAAATACATTTGGATGCCAACGATAAATTGGATGCAGATGCACACCGAGTGCTACCAAGCCGTTCCCTTCCTTTCCCTTCCACGCAAGAAATCCACCGGCTCCGCCAAATCTGTGTTAGAAAAAAAGTATAGACCAGAACTTCAATGGCTTGGGCTCGAGTCGAACGAGCGATGTCTGCTTGAACCGATTTGAAGACAATACCCATATTGGATAC